>OX453023.1:42500-57500 GCA_949699075.1 Asteroscopus sphinx | reverse complement strand
GCTGCGTCCTTTGCCAACTGGTCAGCTCTTTCGTTCCCCTCCAGTCCTGCGTGAGCCTTAATCCAGAACAATTGGACAACTTTGTTCTGGTTCTTAAGGCATTTCAGGATCTTCCTGGTTTCTACTGCGAGGGGATGTACGGAGTGGTGGTTTGAGACCGTTTCCAGCGATGATCTTGAATCACTGAAAATGCCGAATGTAGTTTCGGGGCGTTTTTGTATCTCACACGCGGCTTTGCATATGGCCAGCAATTCCGCCTGGTAGACCGTGCAATAGGGCGACAGCTTCCATTTTTGGCATTTGGTTTCGGCGCCATTGTTCCATAGGGACAATGCCGCCCCCACCTTGCCGTCAATTTTGCTGCCGTCCGTGTAGATCTGCACCTCTTGTGTGCAGTGATTTGCAAGTTGTTGTTGGTCTGCCAGGCATATGAATTTTAGGCTCATATGCTCCGCCGGGTGGGGGATAGCAGCAAATGTGGTACGTCGCTCGACGTCCCTATCTCCTAGCACCGGCTGAGGTACACCCCTCCTTGCCTCGTAAAGGGCAGCCACCTCGCGTATTCGAAGGTCGAGGGGTAGTATCCCAGCCAGCACCAGTGCCGAGTTTAAGGAGACGGTGCGGTAGGATTTGCACAGTTTCTGTACGAATCCCCTTTGGACCACATTTAACTGCTTTTGAACACACCGTTTAGCGGCTGCGGGCGCCCAAGCACTTGCCGCATACATTATGACGGGTTCTACTACTGCCATATATATGGTGCGGATGACGTCGGGGTGGAGTCCCCAGCTGATTCTGGCTGTTCTTGACAACTGCTTATAGAAATTCAACGCCTTCTTGCACGCTTCTGCGACGTGGCTGTTGAATGTAAGTTTGTTGTCAAGAATCAGCCCAAGAATCTTGATCTGGTTCACCATGCCAATGTTGACCCCCCCCATGGTCAGCAGCGGGGTGTCGAACTTAAGTTTTCGCGTAATTAGCATAGCATTGGTTTTGTGCGGCGCGAATCTCAACTTATTTCTGACACCCCACTGACGAACATAGGCGAGGGCATCATTGGCACGTCGCTGGACCTCCGTCGTGGTGTCCCCGTCGAACACCAGCACCACATCGTCAGCAAAAGCCTGGCAGTAGTCCCCCCGTTCGACCAATCCCTTGAGTAAGGGGTCGAGGAGGATGTTCCACAGAATTGGGCCTCCAATAGATCCTTGCACGCAACCCTTTGATGTCTCCCGAATCACTTCTTCTCCTGCGTACCTGACTCTGACCCTACGGTTTTCAAGGTAACTGTCTATGATTCTCCTCACATTAACCGGACACTTTTCCTCAGCCAGTCTGGTTCTGATGGCTGGCCACCATGCGCTATCGAAGGCTCCCTCTATGTCTAGTGACACCATAATGGTGATCTTGCGCTCTGCTAATTTTTTACGGATATATCCAACTAGGTCATAGAGAGAGTCCTCCGTGCTCTTCTGGGGCATGAATCCGTACTGGCGAGTACTCAGCCTAGGTATGATGTGCCATTTTACTCTGCCGATGATCATCTTCTCCAGAACCTTTCCCAGCACTGGTAACAAACCGATCGGCCTATACGATTTTGGAGCTGTATAGCTCTCCTTCCCGGGTTTCCTAAGGATCACGACTGTGGCCTCCTTCCAGATCCCCGGGAAGTAGCCCAGCTCAAGGCATTTGTTTGCCAGTGCTAGGAAGGGCTCCGGATTGTGATTGATCGTATGCTGGCAGATATCGGCCGTGAGGCCATCTGCTCCCGGGGCTTTTTTGGGGTTGAAGCTTCGCATAGCGGAGTCCAACTCTTCTTGGGTAAACGGGGGGTCATGCTCATCATCATGGCCCCTTTCGTTTACTTTTTCAGCTGCTTCCCTTATCCGCCTGTGTTCTTCATTGTCATCTTCCTTTTTGTCCTCGGGATAGAACGTATCTGCCAGCAATTCGGCAGAGTGGAGATGATCCAGCACCCGACCGTCCTTGGTCAGAGGCAGGTCTTCGTGCCTCTTCCTAGTCCTACCGATTACCCTATAAATACCCTCCCATAATCCCTCCCTGGTTTGCTTCCCGCAAAACTCCTTCCAACTCTCAGTCTGTGCTTTTTTGGCCTTTTCTTCATAATCGTCTCTTGCTTTCAGGTACTCACCGACGACAAACTCCCTCCGGACTGGTGCTGCACATCGGATCCTGCGCTTCCTGGTGGCGACCTCCTTCTTAAGCTTGGCGAGCTCCTCCGACCACCAAGGTAGGTCTACTCTGCTATAAGGCTTAATTTTAGGTATGCTAATTTCTGACGCTTCTAATATTAACTTTAAATATGTTTTTGTTGATTGTTCCAATTTTTCTAAATTTATAATTTTATCTATTTCTAATTTATTTAGTTTTGTATCTATTAGCAACTGGTCCAGTTTCTCATGAAACTGGTCCCAGTTTGCTTTTCTGCTATTAAATATACGGGTGGTTCTAATGATTTGTACGCCTTTAGCTTTCTGTAGACCCAGCCTAAAGGTGATCGCATTGTGGTCCGAGCTTGTCAAACCCTCCTCTACCTTCCAGTCGTCCACCAGACCGAGCAGATCCGAGGTGCAGACCGTGACGTCCACAATACTGGTATACAGCGTCGTGCCCCGCACTGTGTGGAACGTCGGAGTACTGCCGACGTTGAGCACCTGAAGGTCCAACTCTTCTATAACGCCAGCCATTTCAGTTCCTCTGCCGTTTGTTTTTCGGCTTCCCCACCAGGAGTTTCTTGCGTTGGCGTCGCCTGCCATGATGATCCTCGGACCAAAGTTTCGCCCTATACTGCACAACTGCTCCAAGTATGGCCCTATCGGTTTCGGCTTGGGTTCGAGGTAGAATGAGACCACCACGATCTCCCAGGCGCTGGTCTTCAATTTTACCACGGTGATATTAGGTGTGGTAACCTCCGGACACTGGACGACGTCTATGTCGCCATCAAAGACAGCAATTGCTGTCTTGATGGCGCCACCGTCCGTCCTGCTGCACTGGTATATTCTAGCGCCGTGGTAGTCTTTCATTCTACCTGTGCCTCCGATGTACGGCTCCTGGAGCAGTGCGAAGGCCACTTTCCTCTTGTAGGCCTCAAGCATCAGTTCATTGGTTGCCAGTGCCTTTCTTTGCAAATTTGCTTGGGCTACGAGGTATGGCCTTGTGTCAGGATTCGATACTCCGCCGGGAACCACCTTAGCAGTACGACGTCGTGCTTCTGGCTATGGTTTCCCATTTCCTCCTGATGGGGCACTCTTGACTGAAGGCATTGGTTAGGTTAGGTTAGGTTAGGTTAGGTTAGGTTAGGTTAGGTTAGGTTAGGTTAGGTTAGGTTAGGTTAGGTTAGGTTAGGTTAGGTTAGGTTAGGTTAGGTTAGGTTAGGTTAGGTTAGGTTAGGTTAGGTTAGGTTAGGTTAGGTTAGGTTAGGTTAGGTTAGGTTAGGTTAGGTTAGGTTAGGTTAGGTTAGGTTAGGTTAGGTTAGGTTAGGTTAGGTTAGGTTAGGTTAGGTTAGGTTAGGTTAGGTTAGGTTAGGTTAGGTTAGGTTAGGTTAGGTTAGGTTAGGTTAGGTTAGGTTAGGTTAGGTTAGGTTAGGTTAGGTTAGGTTAGGTTAGGTTAGGTTAGGTTAGGTTAGGTTAGGTTAGGTTAGGTTAGGTTAGGTTAGGTTAGGTTAGGTTAGGTTAGGTTAGGTTAGGTTAGGTTAGGTTAGGTTAGGTTAGGTTAGGTTAGGTTAGGTTAGGTTAGGTTAGGTTAGGTTAGGTTAGGTTAGGTTAGGTTAGGTTAGGTTAGGTTAGGTTAGGTTAGGTTAGGTTAGGTTAGGTTAGGTTAGGTTAGGTTAGGTTAGGTTAGGTTAGGTTAGGTTAGGTTAGGTTAGGTTAGGTTAGGTTAGGTTAGGTTAGGTTAGGTTAGGTTAGGTTAGGTTAGGTTAGGTTAGGTTAGGTTAGGTTAGGTTAGGTTAGGTTAGGTTAGGTTAGGTTAGGTTAGGTTAGGTTAGGTTAGGTTAGGTTAGGTTAGGTTAGGTTAGGTTAGGTTAGGTTAGGTTAGGTTAGGTTAGGTTAGGTTAGGTTAGGTTAGGTTAGGTTAGGTTAGGTTAGGTTAGGTTAGGTTAGGTTAGGTTAGGTTAGGTTAGGTTAGGTTAGGTTAGGTTAGGTTAGGTTAGGTTAGGTTAGGTTAGGTTAGGTTAGGTTAGGTTAGGTTAGGTTAGGTTAGGTTAGGTTAGGTTAGGTTAGGTTAGGTTAGGTTAGGTTAGGTTAGGTTAGGTTAGGTTAGGTTAGGTTAGGTTAGGTTAGGTTAGGTTAGGTTAGGTTAGGTTAGGTTAGGTTAGGTTAGGTTAGGTTAGGTTAGGTTAGGTTAGGTTAGGTTAGGTTAGGTTAGGTTAGGTTAGGTTAGGTTAGGTTAGGTTAGGTTAGGTTAGGTTAGGTTAGGTTAGGTTAGGTTAGGTTAGGTTAGGTTAGGTTAGGTTAGGTTAGGTTAGGTTAGGTTAGGTTAGGTTAGGTTAGGTTAGGTTAGGTTAGGTTAGGTTAGGTTAGGTTAGGTTAGGTTAGGTTAGGTTAGGTTAGGTTAGGTTAGGTTAGGTTAGGTTAGGTTAGGTTAGGTTAGGTTAGGTTAGGTTAGGTTAGGTTAGGTTAGGTTAGGTTAGGTTAGGTTAGGTTAGGTTAGGTTAGGTTAGGTTAGGTTAGGTTAGGTTAGGTTAGGTTAGGTTAGGTTAGGTTAGGTTAGGTTAGGTTAGGTTAGGTTAGGTTAGGTTAGGTTAGGTTAGGTTAGGTTAGGTTAGGTTAGGTTAGGTTAGGTTAGGTTAGGTTAGGTTAGGTTAGGTTAGGTTAGGTTAGGTTAGGTTAGGTTAGGTTAGGTTAGGTTAGGTTAGGTTAGGTTAGGTTAGGTTAGGTTAGGTTAGGTTAGGTTAGGTTAGGTTAGGTTAGGTTAGGTTAGGTTAGGTTAGGTTAGGTTAGGTTAGGTTAGGTTAGGTTAGGTTAGGTTAGGTTAGGTTAGGTTAGGTTAGGTTAGGTTAGGTTAGGTTAGGTTAGGTTAGGTTAGGTTAGGTTAGGTTAGGTTAGGTTAGGTTAGGTTAGGTTAGGTTAGGTTAGGTTAGGTTAGGTTAGGTTAGGTTAGGTTAGGTTAGGTTAGGTTAGGTTAGGTTAGGTTAGGTTAGGTTAGGTTAGGTTAGGTTAGGTTAGGTTAGGTTAGGTTAGGTTAGGTTAGGTTAGGTTAGGTTAGGTTAGGTTAGGTTAGGTTAGGTTAGGTTAGGTTAGGTTAGGTTAGGTTAGGTTAGGTTAGGTTAGGTTAGGTTAGGTTAGGTTAGGTTAGGTTAGGTTAGGTTAGGTTAGGTTAGGTTAGGTTAGGTTAGGTTAGGTTAGGTTAGGTTAGGTTAGGTTAGGTTAGGTTAGGTTAGGTTAGGTTAGGTTAGGTTAGGTTAGGTTAGGTTAGGTTAGGTTAGGTTAGGTTAGGTTAGGTTAGGTTAGGTTAGGTTAGGTTAGGTTAGGTTAGGTTAGGTTAGGTTAGGTTAGGTTAGGTTAGGTTAGGTTAGGTTAGGTTAGGTTAGGTTAGGTTAGGTTAGGTTAGGTTAGGTTAGGTTAGGTTAGGTTAGGTTAGGTTAGGTTAGGTTAGGTTAGGTTAGGTTAGGTTAGGTTAGGTTAGGTTAGGTTAGGTTAGGTTAGGTTAGGTTAGGTTAGGTTAGGTTAGGTTAGGTTAGGTTAGGTTAGGTTAGGTTAGGTTAGGTTAGGTTAGGTTAGGTTAGGTTAGGTTAGGTTAGGTTAGGTTAGGTTAGGTTAGGTTAGGTTAGGTTAGGTTAGGTTAGGTTAGGTTAGGTTAGGTTAGGTTAGGTTAGGTTAGGTTAGGTTAGGTTAGGTTAGGTTAGGTTAGGTTAGGTTAGGTTAGGTTAGGTTAGGTTAGGTTAGGTTAGGTTAGGTTAGGTTAGGTTAGGTTAGGTTAGGTTAGGTTAGGTTAGGTTAGGTTAGGTTAGGTTAGGTTAGGTTAGGTTAGGTTAGGTTAGGTTAGGTTAGGTTAGGTTAGGTTAGGTTAGGTTAGGTTAGGTTAGGTTAGGTTAGGTTAGGTTAGGTTAGGTTAGGTTAGGTTAGGTTAGGTTAGGTTAGGTTAGGTTAGGTTAGGTTAGGTTAGGTTAGGTTAGGTTAGGTTAGGTTAGGTTAGGTTAGGTTAGGTTAGGTTAGGTTAGGTTAGGTTAGGTTAGGTTAGGTTAGGTTAGGTTAGGTTAGGTTAGGTTAGGTTAGGTTAGGTTAGGTTAGGTTAGGTTAGGTTAGGTTAGGTTAGGTTAGGTTAGGTTAGGTTAGGTTAGGTTAGGTTAGGTTAGGTTAGGTTAGGTTAGGTTAGGTTAGGTTAGGTTAGGTTAGGTTAGGTTAGGTTAGGTTAGGTTAGGTTAGGTTAGGTTAGGTTAGGTTAGGTTAGGTTAGGTTAGGTTAGGTTAGGTTAGGTTAGGTTAGGTTAGGTTAGGTTAGGTTAGGTTAGGTTAGGTTAGGTTAGGTTAGGTTAGGTTAGGTTAGGTTAGGTTAGGTTAGGTTAGGTTAGGTTAGGTTAGGTTAGGTTAGGTTAGGTTAGGTTAGGTTAGGTTAGGTTAGGTTAGGTTAGGTTAGGTTAGGTTAGGTTAGGTTAGGTTAGGTTAGGTTAGGTTAGGTTAGGTTAGGTTAGGTTAGGTTAGGTTAGGTTAGGTTAGGTTAGGTTAGGTTAGGTTAGGTTAGGTTAGGTTAGGTTAGGTTAGGTTAGGTTAGGTTAGGTTAGGTTAGGTTAGGTTAGGTTAGGTTAGGTTAGGTTAGGTTAGGTTAGGTTAGGTTAGGTTAGGTTAGGTTAGGTTAGGTTAGGTTAGGTTAGGTTAGGTTAGGTTAGGTTAGGTTAGGTTAGGTTAGGTTAGGTTAGGTTAGGTTAGGTTAGGTTAGGTTAGGTTAGGTTAGGTTAGGTTAGGTTAGGTTAGGTTAGGTTAGGTTAGGTTAGGTTAGGTTAGGTTAGGTTAGGTTAGGTTAGGTTAGGTTAGGTTAGGTTAGGTTAGGTTAGGTTAGGTTAGGTTAGGTTAGGTTAGGTTAGGTTAGGTTAGGTTAGGTTAGGTTAGGTTAGGTTAGGTTAGGTTAGGTTAGGTTAGGTTAGGTTAGGTTAGGTTAGGTTAGGTTAGGTTAGGTTAGGTTAGGTTAGGTTAGGTTAGGTTAGGTTAGGTTAGGTTAGGTTAGGTTAGGTTAGGTTAGGTTAGGTTAGGTTAGGTTAGGTTAGGTTAGGTTAGGTTAGGTTAGGTTAGGTTAGGTTAGGTTAGGTTAGGTTAGGTTAGGTTAGGTTAGGTTAGGTTAGGTTAGGTTAGGTTAGGTTAGGTTAGGTTAGGTTAGGTTAGGTTAGGTTAGGTTAGGTTAGGTTAGGTTAGGTTAGGTTAGGTTAGGTTAGGTTAGGTTAGGTTAGGTTAGGTTAGGTTAGGTTAGGTTAGGTTAGGTTAGGTTAGGTTAGGTTAGGTTAGGTTAGGTTAGGTTAGGTTAGGTTAGGTTAGGTTAGGTTAGGTTAGGTTAGGTTAGGTTAGGTTAGGTTAGGTTAGGTTAGGTTAGGTTAGGTTAGGTTAGGTTAGGTTAGGTTAGGTTAGGTTAGGTTAGGTTAGGTTAGGTTAGGTTAGGTTAGGTTAGGTTAGGTTAGGTTAGGTTAGGTTAGGTTAGGTTAGGTTAGGTTAGGTTAGGTTAGGTTAGGTTAGGTTAGGTTAGGTTAGGTTAGGTTAGGTTAGGTTAGGTTAGGTTAGGTTAGGTTAGGTTAGGTTAGGTTAGGTTAGGTTAGGTTAGGTTAGGTTAGGTTAGGTTAGGTTAGGTTAGGTTAGGTTAGGTTAGGTTAGGTTAGGTTAGGTTAGGTTAGGTTAGGTTAGGTTAGGTTAGGTTAGGTTAGGTTAGGTTAGGTTAGGTTAGGTTAGGTTAGGTTAGGTTAGGTTAGGTTAGGTTAGGTTAGGTTAGGTTAGGTTAGGTTAGGTTAGGTTAGGTTAGGTTAGGTTAGGTTAGGTTAGGTTAGGTTAGGTTAGGTTAGGTTAGGTTAGGTTAGGTTAGGTTAGGTTAGGTTAGGTTAGGTTAGGTTAGGTTAGGTTAGGTTAGGTTAGGTTAGGTTAGGTTAGGTTAGGTTAGGTTAGGTTAGGTTAGGTTAGGTTAGGTTAGGTTAGGTTAGGTTAGGTTAGGTTAGGTTAGGTTAGGTTAGGTTAGGTTAGGTTAGGTTAGGTTAGGTTAGGTTAGGTTAGGTTAGGTTAGGTTAGGTTAGGTTAGGTTAGGTTAGGTTAGGTTAGGTTAGGTTAGGTTAGGTTAGGTTAGGTTAGGTTAGGTTAGGTTAGGTTAGGTTAGGTTAGGTTAGGTTAGGTTAGGTTAGGTTAGGTTAGGTTAGGTTAGGTTAGGTTAGGTTAGGTTAGGTTAGGTTAGGTTAGGTTAGGTTAGGTTAGGTTAGGTTAGGTTAGGTTAGGTTAGGTTAGGTTAGGTTAGGTTAGGTTAGGTTAGGTTAGGTTAGGTTAGGTTAGGTTAGGTTAGGTTAGGTTAGGTTAGGTTAGGTTAGGTTAGGTTAGGTTAGGTTAGGTTAGGTTAGGTTAGGTTAGGTTAGGTTAGGTTAGGTTAGGTTAGGTTAGGTTAGGTTAGGTTAGGTTAGGTTAGGTTAGGTTAGGTTAGGTTAGGTTAGGTTAGGTTAGGTTAGGTTAGGTTAGGTTAGGTTAGGTTAGGTTAGGTTAGGTTAGGTTAGGTTAGGTTAGGTTAGGTTAGGTTAGGTTAGGTTAGGTTAGGTTAGGTTAGGTTAGGTTAGGTTAGGTTAGGTTAGGTTAGGTTAGGTTAGGTTAGGTTAGGTTAGGTTAGGTTAGGTTAGGTTAGGTTAGGTTAGGTTAGGTTAGGTTAGGTTAGGTTAGGTTAGGTTAGGTTAGGTTAGGTTAGGTTAGGTTAGGTTAGGTTAGGTTAGGTTAGGTTAGGTTAGGTTAGGTTAGGTTAGGTTAGGTTAGGTTAGGTTAGGTTAGGTTAGGTTAGGTTAGGTTAGGTTAGGTTAGGTTAGGTTAGGTTAGGTTAGGTTAGGTTAGGTTAGGTTAGGTTAGGTTAGGTTAGGTTAGGTTAGGTTAGGTTAGGTTAGGTTAGGTTAGGTTAGGTTAGGTTAGGTTAGGTTAGGTTAGGTTAGGTTAGGTTAGGTTAGGTTAGGTTAGGTTAGGTTAGGTTAGGTTAGGTTAGGTTAGGTTAGGTTAGGTTAGGTTAGGTTAGGTTAGGTTAGGTTAGGTTAGGTTAGGTTAGGTTAGGTTAGGTTAGGTTAGGTTAGGTTAGGTTAGGTTAGGTTAGGTTAGGTTAGGTTAGGTTCTTTTTTTTTTTTTTTTTTTTTGTGGCGCCTACCTCTCCGCGCTATGGCGGAGTCTGCGAGCTAGGTTTTCCTCGGACATGATCCGAGCCTTTATTTGCGGTATAGATTATTTACAGTATATAATTATTGTTACATTTTTCCCTATATATAATTATCATCACAATTGTCGTGTCAATATTCAGTCTTATTATAATACTTAAAACTAGTTAACAATAAATTACAGTTACAATATAGGACAATAATTATTTGGCAACAATATATTAAAAAACATCTTATTCTACTACAAGTATTTGACATTATCATCGTGATTTAGCTACTGTCATAATATTCTTATAATATCAGTACTTAGCTTAATGTCTATTTATTTCTGTTTATCACCCTTGTAGCTATCTTGACACTGTATTTCAAAAATCTATTTCTACTCAGTTTATCGTCAATGATCCCACTCAAATTCTCCATCCGTATCTCCATTCCGATCTCCTGCTCCGCGTTATATCGCTCCAGTCCGTAGACGGGGCAGTCAGTCAGGATGTGAGTTATGGTCTCGTCTTGGTCGGGGTCACATATGCATGATGGGCTTTCCTTACACTTGAATCTATTCAAGTATGAGGAAAACCCACCATGCCCGGTCATTATTTGAGTAACTATACCTAATGGCTTCAGGTCTTTGACAATTTTATAGGCACGGACGGCGTCCGGGAAGAACATCTTGGTTGTTGCAGCTGTGTCTCCAGCCTTGTACCTCCGATTCCATTCGTCAAGCGAATCCTTACGGATTTGCCGCTTGACGAATGAGACCGGACATTGGTCGTAATTTGGCCTGGTTTTAGTTTTGAGCGCTGCGTCCTTTGCCAACTGGTCAGCTCTTTCGTTCCCCTCCAGTCCTGCGTGTGCCTTAATCCAGAACAATTGGACTACTTTGTTCTGGTTTTTAAGGCTTTTCAGGGTCTTCCTGGTTTCTACTGCGAGGGGATGTACAGAGTGGTGGTTTGAGACCGTTTCCAGCGATGATCTTGAGTCACTGAAAATGCCGAATGTAGTTTCGGGGCGTTTTTGTATCTCACACGCGGCTTTGCATATGGCCAACAATTCAGCCTGGTAGACCGTGCAATAGGACGACAGTTTCCATTTTTGGCATTTGGTTTCGGCGCCATTGTTCCATAGGGACAATGCCGCCCCCACCTTGCCGTCAATTTTGCTGCCGTCCGTGTAGATCTGCACCTCTTGTGTGCAGTGGTTTGCAAGTTGTTCCTGATCTGCCAGGCATATGAATTTTAGGCTCATATGCTCCGCCGGGTGGGGGATAGCAGCAAATGCGGTACGTCGCTCAACGTCCCTATCTCCTAGCGCCGGCTGAGGTACACCCCTCCTTGCCTCATAAAGGGCAGCTACCTCGCGTATTCGAAGGTCGAGGGGTAGTATCCCGGCCAGCACTAGTGCCGAGTTTAAGGAGACGGTGCGGTAGGATTTGCACAGTTTCTGTACAAATCCCCTTTGGACCACATTTAACTGCTTTTGAACACACCGTTTAGCGGCTGCGGGCGCCCAAGCACTTGCCGCATACATTATGACGGGTTCAACTACTGCCGTATATATGGTGCGGATGACGTCGGGGTGAAGTCCCCAGCTAATCTTTGCTGCTCTTGACAGCTGCTTGTATAAAGTCAACGCCTTGCTACACGCATTTGCGACGTGGCTATTGAACGTTAGCTTGCTGTCAAGAGTCAGCCCCAGAATTTTTATTTGTTCAACCATGCCAATGTTGACCCCACCCATGGTCAGCAGTGGGGTGTCGAACTTAAGTTTCCGCGTTATCAGCATAGCGTTCGTTTTGTGCGGCGCGAATCTTAATTTATTTCTGACACCCCACTGCCGAACATAAGCGAGGGCATCATTGGCACGTTGTTGCACTTCAATTGCAGTGTCCCCGTCGAACACCAGCACCACATCGTCAGCAAAAGCCTGGCAGTAGTCCCCCCGTTCGACCAATCCCTTGAGTAAGGGGTCAAGGAGGATGTTCCACAGGATGGGGCCTCCTATGGATCCCTGCACACAACCTTTAGATGTTTCGCGAATCACCTCTTCCCCCGCGTACCTGACCCTGACCCTGCGGTTTTTGAGGTAACTGTCCATTATTCTCCTCACATTAACCGGACACTTTTCCTCAGCCAGTCTGGTTCTGATTGCTGGCCACCATGCGCTGTCGAAGGCTCCCTCTATGTCTAGTGACACCATAACGGTAATCTTGCGCTCTGCTTGTTTTTTACGGATATACCCAACTAGGTCATAGAGAGAGTCCTCCGTGCTCTTCTGGGGCATGAATCCGTACTGGCGAGTACTCAGCCTAGGTATAATGTGCCATTTGACTCTGCCGATGATCATCTTGGTTAGGTTAGGTTAGGTTAGGTTAGGTTAGGTTAGGTTAGGTTAGGTTAGGTTAGGTTAGGTTAGGTTAGGTTAGGTTAGGTTAGGTTAGGTTAGGTTAGGTTAGGTTAGGTTAGGTTAGGTTAGGTTAGGTTAGGTTAGGTTAGGTTAGGTTAGGTTAGGTTAGGTTAGGTTAGGTTAGGTTAGGTTAGGTTAGGTTAGGTTAGGTTAGGTTAGGTTAGGTTAGGTTAGGTTAGGTTAGGTTAGGTTAGGTTAGGTTAGGTTAGGTTAGGTTAGGTTAGGTTAGGTTAGGTTAGGTTAGGTTAGGTTAGGTTAGGTTAGGTTAGGTTAGGTTAGGTTAGGTTAGGTTAGGTTAGGTTAGGTTAGGTTAGGTTAGGTTAGGTTAGGTTAGGTTAGGTTAGGTTAGGTTAGGTTAGGTTAGGTTAGGTTAGGTTAGGTTAGGTTAGGTTAGGTTAGGTTAGGTTAGGTTAGGTTAGGTTAGGTTAGGTTAGGTTAGGTTAGGTTAGGTTAGGTTAGGTTAGGTTAGGTTAGGTTAGGTTAGGTTAGGTTAGGTTAGGTTAGGTTAGGTTAGGTTAGGTTAGGTTAGGTTAGGTTAGGTTAGGTTAGGTTAGGTTAGGTTAGGTTAGGTTAGGTTAGGTTAGGTTAGGTTAGGTTAGGTTAGGTTAGGTTAGGTTAGGTTAGGTTAGGTTAGGTTAGGTTAGGTTAGGTTAGGTTAGGTTAGGTTAGGTTAGGTTAGGTTAGGTTAGGTTAGGTTAGGTTAGGTTAGGTTAGGTTAGGTTAGGTTAGGTTAGGTTAGGTTAGGTTAGGTTAGGTTAGGTTAGGTTAGGTTAGGTTAGGTTAGGTTAGGTTAGGTTAGGTTAGGTTAGGTTAGGTTAGGTTAGGTTAGGTTAGGTTAGGTTAGGTTAGGTTAGGTTAGGTTAGGTTAGGTTAGGTTAGGTTAGGTTAGGTTAGGTTAGGTTAGGTTAGGTTAGGTTAGGTTAGGTTAGGTTAGGTTAGGTTAGGTTAGGTTAGGTTAGGTTAGGTTAGGTTAGGTTAGGTTAGGTTAGGTTAGGTTAGGTTAGGTTAGGTTAGGTTAGGTTAGGTTAGGTTAGGTTAGGTTAGGTTAGGTTAGGTTAGGTTAGGTTAGGTTAGGTTAGGTTAGGTTAGGTTAGGTTAGGTTAGGTTAGGTTAGGTTAGGTTAGGTTAGGTTAGGTTAGGTTAGGTTAGGTTAGGTTAGGTTAGGTTAGGTTAGGTTAGGTTAGGTTAGGTTAGGTTAGGTTAGGTTAGGTTAGGTTAGGTTAGGTTAGGTTAGGTTAGGTTAGGTTAGGTTAGGTTAGGTTAGGTTAGGTTAGGTTAGGTTAGGTTAGGTTAGGTTAGGTTAGGTTAGGTTAGGTTAGGTTAGGTTAGGTTAGGTTAGGTTAGGTTAGGTTAGGTTAGGTTAGGTTAGGTTAGGTTAGGTTAGGTTAGGTTAGGTTAGGTTAGGTTAGGTTAGGTTAGGTTAGGTTAGGTTAGGTTAGGTTAGGTTAGGTTAGGTTAGGTTAGGTTAGGTTAGGTTAGGTTAGGTTAGGTTAGGTTAGGTTAGGTTAGGTTAGGTTAGGTTAGGTTAGGTTAGGTTAGGTTAGGTTAGGTTAGGTTAGGTTAGGTTAGGTTAGGTTAGGTTAGGTTAGGTTAGGTTAGGTTAGGTTAGGTTAGGTTAGGTTAGGTTAGGTTAGGTTAGGTTAGGTTAGGTTAGGTTAGGTTAGGTTAGGTTAGGTTAGGTTAGGTTAGGTTAGGTTAGGTTAGGTTAGGTTAGGTTAGGTTAGGTTAGGTTAGGTTAGGTTAGGTTAGGTTAGGTTAGGTTAGGTTAGGTTAGGTTAGGTTAGGTTAGGTTAGGTTAGGTTAGGTTAGGTTAGGTTAGGTTAGGTTAGGTTAGGTTAGGTTAGGTTAGGTTAGGTTAGGTTAGGTTAGGTTAGGTTAGGTTAGGTTAGGTTAGGTTAGGTTAGGTTAGGTTAGGTTAGGTTAGGTTAGGTTAGGTTAGGTTAGGTTAGGTTAGGTTAGGTTAGGTTAGGTTAGGTTAGGTTAGGTTAGGTTAGGTTAGGTTAGGTTAGGTTAGGTTAGGTTAGGTTAGGTTAGGTTAGGTTAGGTTAGGTTAGGTTAGGTTAGGTTAGGTTAGGTTAGGTTAGGTTAGGTTAGGTTAGGTTAGGTTAGGTTAGGTTAGGTTAGGTTAGGTTAGGTTAGGTTAGGTTAGGTTAGGTTAGGTTAGGTTAGGTTAGGTTAGGTTAGGTTAGGTTAGGTTAGGTTAGGTTAGGTTAGGTTAGGTTAGGTTAGGTTAGGTTAGGTTAGGTTAGGTTAGGTTAGGTTAGGTTAGGTTAGGTTAGGTTAGGTTAGGTTAGGTTAGGTTAGGTTAGGTTAGGTTAGGTTAGGTTAGGTTAGGTTAGGTTAGGTTAGGTTAGGTTAGGTTAGGTTAGGTTAGGTTAGGTTAGGTTAGGTTAGGTTAGGTTAGGTTAGGTTAGGTTAGGTTAGGTTAGGTTAGGTTAGGTTAGGTTAGGTTAGGTTAGGTTAGGTTAGGTTAGGTTAGGTTAGGTTAGGTTAGGTTAGGTTAGGTTAGGTTAGGTTAGGTTAGGTTAGGTTAGGTTAGGTTAGGTTAGGTTAGGTTAGGTTAGGTTAGGTTAGGTTAGGTTAGGTTAGGTTAGGTTAGGTTAGGTTAGGTTAGGTTAGGTTAGGTTAGGTTAGGTTAGGTTAGGTTAGGTTAGGTTAGGTTAGGTTAGGTTAGGTTAGGTTAGGTTAGGTTAGGTTAGGTTAGGTTAGGTTAGGTTAGGTTAGGTTAGGTTAGGTTAGGTTAGGTTAGGTTAGGTTAGGTTAGGTTAGGTTAGGTTAGGTTAGGTTAGGTTAGGTTAGGTTAGGTTAGGTTAGGTTAGGTTAGGTTAGGTTAGGTTAGGTTAGGTTAGGTTAGGTTAGGTTAGGTTAGGTTAGGTTAGGTTAGGTTAGGTTAGGTTAGGTTAGGTTAGGTTAGGTTAGGTTAGGTTAGGTTAGGTTAGGTTAGGTTAGGTTAGGTTAGGTTAGGTTAGGTTAGGTTAGGTTAGGTTAGGTTAGGTTAGGTTAGGTTAGGTTAGGTTAGGTTAGGTTAGGTTAGGTTAGGTTAGGTTAGGTTAGGTTAGGTTAGGTTAGGTTAGGTTAGGTTAGGTTAGGTTAGGTTAGGTTAGGTTAGGTTAGGTTAGGTTAGGTTAGGTTAGGTTAGGTTAGGTTAGGTTAGGTTAGGTTAGGTTAGGTTAGGATAGGTTAGGTTAGGTTAGGTTAGGTTAGGTTAGGTTAGGTTAGGTTAGGTTAGGTTAGGTTAGGTTAGGTTAGGTTAGGTTAGGTTAGGTTAGGTTA
>OX453023.1:17500-37500 GCA_949699075.1 Asteroscopus sphinx | reverse complement strand
TCTGACATGCCAACGTCAACCCCACCCATGCTCAGCAGTGGCGTGTCATACACAAGCTTGTTAGTAATAAGCATCGCACACGTCTTTTGCGGGGCGAACTTTAGCTTATTTCTGACACCCCACCCCCAAACATACGCGAGGGCAGCGTTAGCACATCGCTGGACCTCAAGGGCCGTGTCGCCATCGAACACGAGCACCACGTCGTCGGCGAACGCCTGGCAATAGTCACCGCGCATCTCTAGCCCTTTTAACAGTGGATCCAGTAAGAGGTTCCAGAGGATCGGCCCGCCAATTGAACCTTGGACACAACCCTTGTTCGTGCTTGTCCTATGCTCCTCGCCTGCGTATCGAACAGCCACTGTTCTATGGCTCAAGTAGCTATCCATCAACCTCCTCATATTTTCAGGACACTTTTCCTCAGCCAGTCGCACTTTGATTGCGGGCCACCATGCGCTGTCGAAGGCTCCCTCTATGTCCAATGACACCATCGTCACGAGCTTTTTGTCTCGTAACTTCCGTCTTATGTGGTGCACCAGTGTATAGAGGGAGTCCTCGGTGCTTCTCTGTGGCATAAAGCCGTACTGGCGAGTACTCATCCCAGGTATCAGGTGCCACTTTAGCCTAGCCACGGTCATTTTCTCCAGGACCTTCCCCAGTACGGGCAGCAGTCCGATAGGTCTGTAGGACTTTGGGACTGTGTAGTTCTCCTTCCCTGGCTTGCGAAGTGCGACCACCGTAGCTTCTTTCCATATACTGGGAAAGTGTCCCAGCTCCAGGCATTTGTTGGTTAAGGCGAGGAACATCTCCGTATCCGTTTCTACTGCGCGAGTGCAGATGTCAGACGTGAGGCCGTCTGCCCCCGGGGCTTTTTTCGGGTTGAAGCTGCGTAAGGCGGATTTTAGCTCGTCTTGGGAAAACGGTGGGTCATGGTTTTCATCATGTCCCAGCCTGTTTACTTCATCGGCTATTCTTCTAATCCGCCTATGCTCTTCATTATCTTCGTCCCTTGTGTCCCGCGGGTAGAAGGTCTCAGCCAACAGTTCTGCAGATTGCAGGTGGGTAAGGGTTACACCGTTCCTGGTCAGGGGCAGATCCTCGTGTCTCCTCGTGGTTCGGCCTATTACCCGGTAGATGCCTTCCCACATACGTTCCCTGTCTTGTTTTGTACAGAAGTTCTTCCAGCTCTCTGTCTGAGCTTTTCTTGCCTTTTCCTCGTATATTTCTTTTGCCCGCAGGTATTCCCCGATGACATACTCCCTTCGGACTGACGCTGCACACCGAATTCTGCGTTTTCTAGTGGTGACTTCTTGCTTCAGCTTGGCAAGCTCTTCCGACCACCATGGTAGTTTAATCTTGTTCTCCAGCTTTACCTTGGGCATGCTACTATTGCAAACTTCTTTTACTGATTCTGTATAATTTACTATTTTTTGGTCTAAATCTTCGGCTGTGTGAATTTTGTCTATTTCTATTTTATTTAATTTATTATCTCTAAGCAACTGGGCCAATTTCTCATGAAATTGGACCCAGTTTGCTTTTTTGCTGTTAAACCTACGTGTTGTTCTACTCGTTTGCATGCCCTTGGCCCTTTCAAGACCTACTTTAAAGATAATGGTGTTATGGTCGGAGCTCGTCATGCCTTCGTCCACCTTCCAGTCCTCCACCAGATCGAGCAGATCCGCCGTGCATGTCGTTATGTCCACAAAGCTGGTGTACAGTGAGGTTCCCCTCACTGTGTGGAATGTTGGGATGTCACCGGTGTTGAGCACCTGCAGGCCCATTTCATCCAGGGCACCGGCCATCTCGACCCCTCTTTGGTCGATCTTACGACTGCCCCACCAGGAGTTCTTGGCGTTTGCGTCGCCGCCCATGATGATGTTCCGGCCAAAATTCCTCTCTATCTTGTTTAGCTGCTCCAGGTATGGCCCTATCGGTGCTGGCTTTGGCTCCAGGTAGAATGAGACCACCACAATCTCCCAAGCGCTTGTCCTCATCTTCACCACTGTGATGTTGGGCGTGGTGAAGTCTGGACACTGGACGACGTCTATATCACCATCGAAGACTGCGATTGCAGACTTGATGACGCCGTCGTCAGGGCTGTTATGCTGATAGATCCTAGCACCGTGGTAGTTCTTCATTCTACCTAGATTCCCGATATACGGTTCCTGGAGCAGTGCAAACGCCACCCTCCTCTTGTGAGCCTCAAGCATGATTTCGTCAGTTGCCAGTGCCTTCTTCCGCAAGTTTGCTTGGGCTACCAGGTATGGCCATTTTTTCGAGTCTGAATTTTCGCCGGAGACCACCTTAGCAATACGCAATGGTCGATCTGGCCATTGCGTCCCACTTCCTCCTGATTGGGCAGTCTTGGCTAAATGCGCTGTGACCTGTGTGGTCCAGTTTAACGCGTGTGCAATTGCAACAGGACGGGGTTGTTCCCGCCAGCCAGTCTGGGCAATCTGCCCTCATGTGGGCACCCCCGCAGTGGCTGCATTTTGTCGTTGTTTCTTGACAAAAGCGTCTGCCGTGTCCGTATCCTAGGCAGAGCGAACATTGTGTTAACGGGGACTGGTCCGCCACCCGGATCCTTTGCAGGTCGATGTGAACAGACTCAGCCTCCGTCATCCGCTGCCATATTTTAGGGGACACCCTCATGATGACATGGCTCATATGCGGGTTCCTGGTGCGCCTTTTGTAAGCGATTTCGACCTTGTCATGTTCACCCAAGTTTGCAAACATCTGCTTATTTTGGTTTTTTAGCGCCACCAGGATCTCCTCGTCACTGTTGCAATTTAACACATCTTTGAGGATTATGAGGGGATCTTTATTTCTCATATACTCGGTGTTTAAGTGAGCTCCTGAATCTTGTATCCTGGTCCTGAGCTTTTCCCTTTCCTCCTCAGTTTTACATCCCACGATTACTTTCCTATCTTTAGCTTTTCTAATTTTTTCCACCACTATCCACCCATCCTTTGCATTCACTGCTTTCCTGATGTTTTCCATCACTTCCTCTCCCGTCTTCGTTTCGTCAGTTGCAGTGACGACTAGCGAGTGCAGTGCCGTCCGCTCTGGGAGCTGCCTCCTAGCGGACGACACTGCACCCGCGTACGTTTGCTTTTCCATAAGTTCTAATTTTTCTCTCAGCCTACTCATGGTCTCCGTGTTTTCTTTCATGAGTTTTGCGTGATCCTCAAGCTTTTTAGTTAATTCTGTGCTCTCCCTACTTTCGCCCGCCTCTTCCATCACTCCACTCCTATCCTCTTTTCGTTCCTGGGTTGGTAGGGGGTCATTTCTTATGACCTTTTGGTTCTTCCTGGCTTCTGCCTCCTTGACCAATTGGAACAATCGTTCAACAGCCTGGGTAATTGCTGTTTTTATTTCCGTCTTTGTGTTACGAGAACTACCCAGTTGTAACTTGACTCTGGTCAAGCAGGCTCTTGCCTCGGAAGTACGGTCTTTTGGTGCTTGGAGCTCCATCGGGGCAGGAGGGGCCAAAGAGACAGCAGGTGTGGCTGGGGGAGCAACAGAAGTGGCTGAGGTAATGGTGAGGGCTGAGAGTAAAGGAGTCCGAGTAGGTTTACTAGGAGGGGTCTGGGCTTTGGGTTGGGACGTTTGGGCGTCCACCTTCCCTGCCTCCCACTCTCCAATACTCCTTCTGACGGTTGAGGTTGTGACTGGACCTGTTTCTTGGGGCTGTGGTTTCGTGAAAGTTTTATTTGCTTCGGTTAGGTTAGGTTAGGTTAGGTTAGGTTAGGTTAGGTTAGGTTAGGTTAGGTTAGGTTAGGTTAGGTTAGGTTAGGTTAGGTTAGGTTAGGTTAGGTTAGGTTAGGTTAGGTTAGGTTAGGTTAGGTTAGGTTAGGTTAGGTTAGGTTAGGTTAGGTTAGGTTAGGTTAGGTTAGGTTAGGTTAGGTTAGGTTAGGTTAGGTTAGGTTAGGTTAGGTTAGGTTAGGTTAGGTTAGGTTAGGTTAGGTTAGGTTAGGTTAGGTTAGGTTAGGTTAGGTTAGGTTAGGTTAGGTTAGGTTAGGTTAGGTTAGGTTAGGTTAGGTTAGGTTAGGTTAGGTTAGGTTAGGTTAGGTTAGGTTAGGTTAGGTTAGGTTAGGTTAGGTTAGGTTAGGTTAGGTTAGGTTAGGTTAGGTTAGGTTAGGTTAGGTTAGGTTAGGTTAGGTTAGGTTAGGTTAGGTTAGGTTAGGTTAGGTTAGGTTAGGTTAGGTTAGGTTAGGTTAGGTTAGGTTAGGTTAGGTTAGGTTAGGTTAGGTTAGGTTAGGTTAGGTTAGGTTAGGTTAGGTTAGGTTAGGTTAGGTTAGGTTAGGTTAGGTTAGGTTAGGTTAGGTTAGGTTAGGTTAGGTTAGGTTAGGTTAGGTTAGGTTAGGTTAGGTTAGGTTAGGTTAGGTTAGGTTAGGTTAGGTTAGGTTAGGTTAGGTTAGGTTAGGTTAGGTTAGGTTAGGTTAGGTTAGGTTAGGTTAGGTTAGGTTAGGTTAGGTTAGGTTAGGTTAGGTTAGGTTAGGTTAGGTTAGGTTAGGTTAGGTTAGGTTAGGTTAGGTTAGGTTAGGTTAGGTTAGGTTAGGTTAGGTTAGGTTAGGTTAGGTTAGGTTAGGTTAGGTTAGGTTAGGTTAGGTTAGGTTAGGTTAGGTTAGGTTAGGTTAGGTTAGGTTAGGTTAGGTTAGGTTAGGTTAGGTTAGGTTAGGTTAGGTTAGGTTAGGTTAGGTTAGGTTAGGTTAGGTTAGGTTAGGTTAGGTTAGGTTAGGTTAGGTTAGGTTAGGTTAGGTTAGGTTAGGTTAGGTTAGGTTAGGTTAGGTTAGGTTAGGTTAGGTTAGGTTAGGTTAGGTTAGGTTAGGTTAGGTTAGGTTAGGTTAGGTTAGGTTAGGTTAGGTTAGGTTAGGTTAGGTTAGGTTAGGTTAGGTTAGGTTAGGTTAGGTTAGGTTAGGTTAGGTTAGGTTAGGTTAGGTTAGGTTAGGTTAGGTTAGGTTAGGTTAGGTTAGGTTAGGTTAGGTTAGGTTAGGTTAGGTTAGGTTAGGTTAGGTTAGGTTAGGTTAGGTTAGGTTAGGTTAGGTTAGGTTAGGTTAGGTTAGGTTAGGTTAGGTTAGGTTAGGTTAGGTTAGGTTAGGTTAGGTTAGGTTAGGTTAGGTTAGGTTAGGTTAGGTTAGGTTAGGTTAGGTTAGGTTAGGTTAGGTTAGGTTAGGTTAGGTTAGGTTAGGTTAGGTTAGGTTAGGTTAGGTTAGGTTAGGTTAGGTTAGGTTAGGTTAGGTTAGGTTAGGTTAGGTTAGGTTAGGTTAGGTTAGGTTAGGTTAGGTTAGGTTAGGTTAGGTTAGGTTAGGTTAGGTTAGGTTAGGTTAGGTTAGGTTAGGTTAGGTTAGGTTAGGTTAGGTTAGGTTAGGTTAGGTTAGGTTAGGTTAGGTTAGGTTAGGTTAGGTTAGGTTAGGTTAGGTTAGGTTAGGTTAGGTTAGGTTAGGTTAGGTTAGGTTAGGTTAGGTTAGGTTAGGTTAGGTTAGGTTAGGTTAGGTTAGGTTAGGTTAGGTTAGGTTAGGTTAGGTTAGGTTAGGTTAGGTTAGGTTAGGTTAGGTTAGGTTAGGTTAGGTTAGGTTAGGTTAGGTTAGGTTAGGTTAGGTTAGGTTAGGTTAGGTTAGGTTAGGTTAGGTTAGGTTAGGTTAGGTTAGGTTAGGTTAGGTTAGGTTAGGTTAGGTTAGGTTAGGTTAGGTTAGGTTAGGTTAGGTTAGGTTAGGTTAGGTTAGGTTAGGTTAGGTTAGGTTAGGTTAGGTTAGGTTAGGTTAGGTTAGGTTAGGTTAGGTTAGGTTAGGTTAGGTTAGGTTAGGTTAGGTTAGGTTAGGTTAGGTTAGGTTAGGTTAGGTTAGGTTAGGTTAGGTTAGGTTAGGTTAGGTTAGGTTAGGTTAGGTTAGGTTAGGTTAGGTTAGGTTAGGTTAGGTTAGGTTAGGTTAGGTTAGGTTAGGTTAGGTTAGGTTAGGTTAGGTTAGGTTAGGTTAGGTTAGGTTAGGTTAGGTTAGGTTAGGTTAGGTTAGGTTAGGTTAGGTTAGGTTAGGTTAGGTTAGGTTAGGTTAGGTTAGGTTAGGTTAGGTTAGGTTAGGTTAGGTTAGGTTAGGTTAGGTTAGGTTAGGTTAGGTTAGGTTAGGTTAGGTTAGGTTAGGTTAGGTTAGGTTAGGTTAGGTTAGGTTAGGTTAGGTTAGGTTAGGTTAGGTTAGGTTAGGTTAGGTTAGGTTAGGTTAGGTTAGGTTAGGTTAGGTTAGGTTAGGTTAGGTTAGGTTAGGTTAGGTTAGGTTAGGTTAGGTTAGGTTAGGTTAGGTTAGGTTAGGTTAGGTTAGGTTAGGTTAGGTTAGGTTAGGTTAGGTTAGGTTAGGTTAGGTTAGGTTAGGTTAGGTTAGGTTAGGTTAGGTTAGGTTAGGTTAGGTTAGGTTAGGTTAGGTTAGGTTAGGTTAGGTTAGGTTAGGTTAGGTTAGGTTAGGTTAGGTTAGGTTAGGTTAGGTTAGGTTAGGTTAGGTTAGGTTAGGTTAGGTTAGGTTAGGTTAGGTTAGGTTAGGTTAGGTTAGGTTAGGTTAGGTTAGGTTAGGTTAGGTTAGGTTAGGTTAGGTTAGGTTAGGTTAGGTTAGGTTAGGTTAGGTTAGGTTAGGTTAGGTTAGGTTAGGTTAGGTTAGGTTAGGTTAGGTTAGGTTAGGTTAGGTTAGGTTAGGTTAGGTTAGGTTAGGTTAGGTTAGGTTAGGTTAGGTTAGGTTAGGTTAGGTTAGGTTAGGTTAGGTTAGGTTAGGTTAGGTTAGGTTAGGTTAGGTTAGGTTAGGTTAGGTTAGGTTAGGTTAGGTTAGGTTAGGTTAGGTTAGGTTAGGTTAGGTTAGGTTAGGTTAGGTTAGGTTAGGTTAGGTTAGGTTAGGTTAGGTTAGGTTAGGTTAGGTTAGGTTAGGTTAGGTTAGGTTAGGTTAGGTTAGGTTAGGTTAGGTTAGGTTAGGTTAGGTTAGGTTAGGTTAGGTTAGGTTAGGTTAGGTTAGGTTAGGTTAGGTTAGGTTAGGTTAGGTTAGGTTAGGTTAGGTTAGGTTAGGTTAGGTTAGGTTAGGTTAGGTTAGGTTAGGTTAGGTTAGGTTAGGTTAGGTTAGGTTAGGTTAGGTTAGGTTAGGTTAGGTTAGGTTAGGTTAGGTTAGGTTAGGTTAGGTTAGGTTAGGTTAGGTTAGGTTAGGTTAGGTTAGGTTAGGTTAGGTTAGGTTAGGTTAGGTTAGGTTAGGTTAGGTTAGGTTAGGTTAGGTTAGGTTAGGTTAGGTTAGGTTAGGTTAGGTTAGGTTAGGTTAGGTTAGGTTAGGTTAGGTTAGGTTAGGTTAGGTTAGGTTAGGTTAGGTTAGGTTAGGTTAGGTTAGGTTAGGTTAGGTTAGGTTAGGTTAGGTTAGGTTAGGTTAGGTTAGGTTAGGTTAGGTTAGGTTAGGTTAGGTTAGGTTAGGTTAGGTTAGGTTAGGTTAGGTTAGGTTAGGTTAGGTTAGGTTAGGTTAGGTTAGGTTAGGTTAGGTTAGGTTAGGTTAGGTTAGGTTAGGTTAGGTTAGGTTAGGTTAGGTTAGGTTAGGTTAGGTTAGGTTAGGTTAGGTTAGGTTAGGTTAGGTTAGGTTAGGTTAGGTTAGGTTAGGTTAGGTTAGGTTAGGTTAGGTTAGGTTAGGTTAGGTTAGGTTAGGTTAGGTTAGGTTAGGTTAGGTTAGGTTAGGTTAGGTTAGGTTAGGTTAGGTTAGGTTAGGTTAGGTTAGGTTAGGTTAGGTTAGGTTAGGTTAGGTTAGGTTAGGTTAGGTTAGGTTAGGTTAGGTTAGGTTAGGTTAGGTTAGGTTAGGTTAGGTTAGGTTAGGTTAGGTTAGGTTAGGTTAGGTTAGGTTAGGTTAGGTTAGGTTAGGTTAGGTTAGGTTAGGTTAGGTTAGGTTAGGTTAGGTTAGGTTAGGTTAGGTTAGGTTAGGTTAGGTTAGGTTAGGTTAGGTTAGGTTAGGTTAGGTTAGGTTAGGTTAGGTTAGGTTAGGTTAGGTTAGGTTAGGTTAGGTTAGGTTAGGTTAGGTTAGGTTAGGTTAGGTTAGGTTAGGTTAGGTTAGGTTAGGTTAGGTTAGGTTAGGTTAGGTTAGGTTAGGTTAGGTTAGGTTAGGTTAGGTTAGGTTAGGTTAGGTTAGGTTAGGTTAGGTTAGGTTAGGTTAGGTTAGGTTAGGTTAGGTTAGGTTAGGTTAGGTTAGGTTAGGTTAGGTTAGGTTAGGTTAGGTTAGGTTAGGTTAGGTTAGGTTAGGTTAGGTTAGGTTAGGTTAGGTTAGGTTAGGTTAGGTTAGGTTAGGTTAGGTTAGGTTAGGTTAGGTTAGGTTAGGTTAGGTTAGGTTAGGTTAGGTTAGGTTAGGTTAGGTTAGGTTAGGTTAGGTTAGGTTAGGTTAGGTTAGGTTAGGTTAGGTTAGGTTAGGTTAGGTTAGGTTAGGTTAGGTTAGGTTAGGTTAGGTTAGGTTAGGTTAGGTTAGGTTAGGTTAGGTTAGGTTAGGTTAGGTTAGGTTAGGTTAGGTTAGGTTAGGTTAGGTTAGGTTAGGTTAGGTTAGGTTAGGTTAGGTTAGGTTAGGTTAGGTTAGGTTAGGTTAGGTTAGGTTAGGTTAGGTTAGGTTAGGTTAGGTTAGGTTAGGTTAGGTTAGGTTAGGTTAGGTTAGGTTAGGTTAGGTTAGGTTAGGTTAGGTTAGGTTAGGTTAGGTTAGGTTAGGTTAGGTTAGGTTAGGTTAGGTTAGGTTAGGTTAGGTTAGGTTAGGTTAGGTTAGGTTAGGTTAGGTTAGGTTAGGTTAGGTTAGGTTAGGTTAGGTTAGGTTAGGTTAGGTTTTTTTTTTTTTTTTTTTTTTGGCGCCTACCTCTCCGCGCTATGGCGGAGTCTGCGAGCTAGGTTTCCTCGGACTTAATCCGAGCCTTTATTTTCCTTAATATATATTTACAAGTGTTAAGTTGTTTCATTTTGCGTTTTCTTAAAATAATTATCGTCATATTTCCAATGTTATTAATACTTAAAACTAGTTAACAATATAATACATTTAGGCAATAATTATTTAGCAACAATATTTAAAATCTTATATTTATGTTTTTGGCTACAGGTATCTTATTACTTATATCTTAACATTATCACAATTAGACTTGGCTACTGTCACAATATTCTTATAATATTAGTACTTAACATTTGTCTATTTGTTTCTATTGATTACCTTCGTTGCTATCTTAACACTAAATTTGACAAATCTATTCCTACTCAATTTATCGTCAATGATCCCACTCAAATTCTCCATCCGTATCTCCATTCCAATCTCCTGCTCCGCATTATAACGCTCCAGTCCGTAGACGGGGCAGTCAGTCAGGATGTGAGTTATAGTCTCGTCTTGGTCGGGGTCACATATGCATGATGGGCTTTCCTTACACTTGAATCTATTCAAGTATGAGGAAAACCCACCATGCCCGGTCATTATTTGAGTAACTATACCTAATGGCTTCAGGTCTTTGACAATTTTATAGGCACGGACGGCGTCCGGGAAGAACATCTTGGTTGTTGCAGCTGTGTCTCCAGCCTTGTACCTCCGATTCCATTCGTCAAGCGAATCCTTACGGATTTGCCGCTTGACGAATGAGACCGGACATTGGTCGTAATTTGGCCTGGTTTTAGTTTTGAGCGCTGCGTCCTTTGCCAACTGGTCAGCTCTTTCATTCCCCTCCAGTCCTGCGTGTGCCTTAATCCAGAACAATTGGACTACTTTGTTCTGGTTTTTAAGGCTTTTCAGGGTCTTCCTGGTTTCTACTGCGAGGGGATGTACAGAGTGGTGGTTTGAGACCGTTTCCAGCGATGATCTTGAGTCACTGAAAATGCCGAATGTAGTTTCGGGGCGTTTTTGTATCTCACACGCGGCTTTGCATATGGCCAACAATTCAGCCTGGTAGACCGTGCAATAGGACGACAGTTTCCATTTTTGGCATTTGGTTTCGGCGCCATTGTTCCATAGGGACAATGCCGCCCCCACCTTGCCGTCAATTTTGCTGCCGTCCGTGTAGATCTGCACCTCTTGTGTGCAGTGGTTTGCAAGTTGTTCCTGATCTGCCAGGCATATGAATTTTAGGCTCATATGCTCCGCCGGGTGGGGGATAGCAGCAAATGCGGTACGTCGCTCAACGTCCCTATCTCCTAGCGCCGGCTGAGGTACACCCCTCCTTGCCTCATAAAGGGCAGCTACCTCGCGTATTCGAAGGTCGAGGGGTAGTATCCCGGCCAGCACTAGTGCCGAGTTTAAGGAGACGGTGCGGTAGGATTTGCACAGTTTCTGTACAAATCCCCTTTGGACCACATTTAACTGCTTTTGAACACACCGTTTAGCGGCTGCGGGCGCCCAAGCACTTGCCGCATACATTATGACGGGTTCAACTACTGCCGTATATATGGTGCGGATGACGTCGGGGTGAAGTCCCCAGCTAATCTTTGCTGCTCTTGACAGCTGCTTGTATAGAGTCAACGCCTTGCTACACGCATTTGCGACGTGGCTATTGAACGTTAGCTTGCTGTCAAGAGTCAGCCCCAGAATTTTTATTTGTTCAACCATGCCAATGTTGACCCCACCCATGGTCAGCAGTGGGGTGTCGAACTTAAGTTTCCGCGTTATCAGCATAGCGTTCGTTTTGTGCGGCGCGAATCTTAATTTATTTCTGACACCCCACTGCCGAACATAAGCGAGGGCATCATTGGCACGTTGTTGCACTTCAATTGCAGTGTCCCCGTCGAACACCAGCACCACATCGTCAGCAAAAGCCTGGCAGTAGTCCCCCCGTTCGACCAATCCCTTGAGTAAGGGGTCAAGGAGGATGTTCCACAGGATGGGGCCTCCTATGGATCCCTGCACACAACCTTTAGATGTTTCGCGAATCACCTCTTCCCCCGCGTACCTGACCCTGACCCTGCGGTTTTTGAGGTAACTGTCCATTATTCTCCTCACATTAACCGGACACTTTTCCTCAGCCAGTCTGGTTCTGATTGCTGGCCACCATGCGCTGTCGAAGGCTCCCTCTATGTCTAGTGACACCATAACGGTAATCTTGCGCTCTGCTTGTTTTTTACGGATATACCCAACTAGGTCATAGAGAGAGTCCTCCGTGCTCTTCTGGGGCATGAATCCGTACTGGCGAGTACTCAGCCTAGGTATAATGTGCCATTTGACTCTGCCGATGATCATCTTCTCCAAAACCTTTCCCAACACTGGCAGCAAACCGATCGGCCTATACGATTTAGGAGCTGTGTAGCTCTCTTTCCCGGGTTTCCTTAGGATCACTACTGTGGCCTCCTTCCAGATTCCCGGGAAGTAGCCCAACTCAAGGCATTTGTTTGCCAGTGTTAGGAAAAGCTCCGGATTACGATTTATCGATTGCTGGCAGATATCGGCCGTAAGGCCATCCATTCCAGGAGCTTTTTTGGGGTTGAAGCTACGTAGAGCGGAATCCAGCTCTTCCTGGGTAAAGGGAGGGTCATGCACATTATCATGGCCCTCTTCATTTACTTTTTCTGCTAACTCCCTGATCCGCCCATGTTCTTCTTCATCCTCTTCCTTCCTGTCCTCTGGGTAAAAAGTATCCGCCAGCAATTCGGCAGAGTGGAGATGGTCCAGTACCTGACCGTCTTTGATCAGAGGCAGGTCCTCGTGCCTCTTCATTGTCCTACCTATTACCCTATATATCCCTTCCCATAGACCCTCCTTACTCTGTTTTCCACAGAAATCCTTCCAGCTGTGTGTCTGGGCATCTTTAGCATTTTGCTCATATTCTTCTTTTGCTTTCAGGTACTCAGCGACGACGGTCTCCCTCCGGACTGGTGCTGCACAACGGATTCTACGCTTTCTGGTGGCGACCTCTTTCTTTTGTTTGGCGAGCTCCTCCGACCACCACGGTAGGTTGATTCCACTCTTTGGCTTAAGTTTTGGTATGCTATTATTTGCTGCTTCTACTATTGTTTCAACGTATATTTGTGTCGTTTGTTCCAAATTTTTTATGTTGTTAATTTTGTCTATTTCTATTTCACTAATTTTGTTATCAATTTGCAACTGGGCCAATTTATCATTAAATTGGTCCCAGTTTGCTTTTTTACTATTAAAGATTCTAGTGGTCCGTTTTATTTGAATGCCTTTTGCCTTAAGTAGACTCAACCTAAAGGTGATCGCGTTGTGGTCAGAGCTTGTCAAACCCTCCTCTACCTTCCAGTCTTCCACCAGACCGAGCAGCTCCGAGGTGCAGGCCGTGACGTCCACAATGCTGGTGTACAGCGTAGTGCCCCGCACTGTTTGGAACGTAGGAGTACTGCCGACGTTGAGCACCTGTAAGTCCAACTCTTCTATGACGCCAGCCATTTCAACTCCTCTGCTGTTCGTTTTCCGGCTTCCCCACCAGGAGTTCCTTGCGTTGGCGTCGCCTGCCATGATGATCCTCGGACCGAAGTTTCGCCCTATACTGCACAACTGCTCCAAGTATGGCCCTATCGGTTTCGGCTTGGGTTCGAGGTAGAATGAGACTACCACGATCTCCCAGGCGCTGGTCTTCAATTTTACCACGGTGATATTGGGTGTGGTAACCTCCGGACACTGGACGACGTCTATGTCGCCATCGAAGACCGCAATTGCTGTCTTGATGGCTCCGTCGTCCGTCCTGCTGCACTGGTATATTCTGGCGCCGTGGTAGTCTTTCATTCTACCTGTGCCTCCGATGTACGGCTCCTGGAGCAGTGCGAAGGCCACTTTCCTCTTGTAGGCCTCAAGCATCAGTTCATTAGTTGCCAGTGCCTTTCTTTGCAAATTTGCTTGGGCTACGAGGTATGGCCTTGTGTCAGGATTCGATACTCCGCCGGGAACCACCTTAGCAGTACGACGTCGTGCTTCTGGCTATGGTTTCCCATTTCCTCCTGATGGGGCACTCTTGACTGAAGGCATTGTGATCGACCCGATCTAGCTTTGCGTGCGCGCAGTTACTACATGATGGGGCTCTGCCCTCCATCCATGCTGGGCAGTCTGCTTTCATGTGGGTTCCCCCACAGTGGCTGCACTTTACCTGGGCCTCCTGGCAGAAACGTCTGCCGTGCCCGTAGCCCAGGCAGAGGGAGCACTGGACCAGCGGAGACTGGTCAGCCACACGGATCCTCTGAAGATCAATGTGCACTGACTCAGCCTCCGTCAGTCGCTGCCACAATTTGGGGGAAACCCTCAACACGACGTGGTTTACGTGTGGGTTCCTGGTGCGTCTACGGTAGGCAATCTCTAGCCTGTCTTGACCTTCCAGTTCTTCGAAGATGGCCCTGTTTTGCTTCTTCAACGCACCAAGAACGTCCTCGTCCGTGTTATATGTCAGCACGTCTCTCAGTACTACTAGCGGGTCCTTATTTTTCATGTCCTCCACTTTCAGGTGCCCTGAGTCTTTACTCAGTCTGTTTTTGACATTCTGCTTCTGCTCTTCAGTTCTACATCCCATAATTACCTTCCTATCTTTTGCCTTTCTGACACTCTCCACCTCAACGCCTCCCTCCCTTGCGTTTATAGATCTGCGAATTCTGTTTAACACCTCTTCTCCTGTCTCTTGCTCGTTTGTAGCAGTGACGACTATCGAGTGTAGCGCGCTCCTCTCTGGGACCTGTCTCCTAGAGGATGCCGCTACACTCGCGTAGGTATGCTTTCCAACAGTGTCCAATTTTGTTTGGAGGGTCTCCATGCACTGCATGTTTTGTTTGATTAATTTAGTGTGCTCTTCCAGGAGTTTGGCGAAGTTCTCCTTCTCCCTCGCCTCCTCAATCTTACTGCTCTGATCCTCCCTCTGTACCTGATGCACTTGAGGTATTTGCGGCACCTCGCGAGGCAGTTCCATCTTTTTAGTCTTTGTGGACTCTGCCTCCCTGACAATCTGGTACAGTCTCTCCGAAGCCAGAGTTATCTCCGCTTTTATCTCTGTCTTTGTGTTTCGAGAATTGCCTAGCTGAAGCTTAATTTTCGTTAGGCAAGCTCTGGCTTCGGAGACCCTGTCCTTCTGCTTTTGGGGTTCTACCAGAGCAGTAGATGTGGAGGCGGTAGCAGATGTGGGTATGGGTTGCGCTGAGGGATGCTTTTTGGGAGGGGTCTGGGCCTTTGTTTGGGGATTTTTCGGAATGTCCGATTTCCCGGCCTCCCACTCCCCTATGCTTCTCCTTACTGTAGATGTTCCAGCAGGCGCATCATTTGGAGTATGGATGAAGGTCTTATTTCCATCCATTTTTTCTGGGGTAGTCTCGTTTCTAGCCTTGTTTTGTTTGGCTGGCGTTCTTAATCCGAGCATGGTTGTGCTGTATAAAAGTGGCTTCACTATTTCTTATAACTATATAACTTACAGGTGTAAAGTGCCTATCTAAAAATTGTATAAATTGTATATAAAATTGTAAAAGTAAAAGTAAAAATGTATAAAAAGTAAAATTGTAAAAGTAAAAAATTTAAAACTAAAGTAAAAAGGTTAAAATCACCAATAGGTAATAACAAATGTAAAAATATGTAACAAGTATAAAAATTTAAAAAGTAAATAACGTATAAAATTAAATTTAAAATTAAATGTAAAGCCACGTACCACTAATAAAACTCCAGTAACTGCCGGTCCTACTTTATGTGTGTCAAAAATTTTAGCAAAGTCTGTGCTTTCGTCAGTTAAAGTAGTCTCTAAGTCAGGTCGTTGGCTGGAACAGTACAACGGGGCAGGTCGAGAGATATAAGGCCAGTGAATTTAAAACGAAAAATGTACAAAGGAAGTGAGGGGGGGGTAGGTGTAGGAGGGGCGGAGCGGATTTTGGATGAAGCCAAAAGACGGATCTTTTTCTCCCGGTTCTGGCAAGCTAAAACACGGGGTGTCTACGACTTCCCACTCCAAATTTAGAGCCCGGGGGGGTTGAGGTTAGTAGTGGGGGGGGTTTTGTCGGAGCCAAAGGGTGGGGCTTGTTCCCTTGGTTCGAAGAACTCCAAACTCGGGGTGCCTACCACTCTTAGTTCCGAAGTTAGTATGAGGGGGGAAGGAAGGAAGTAGTGGTGGGGGTTTCCTTTGGAGCCAAAAGATAACAATTTATTTCCCGGTTAGGTTGCCCAAGACTCGGGGAGCCCAGCTCACTCGGCTCCAAAGTTGTTTCCGGGGGGTGAAGGAGGGAGGTAGCGGAGAGGGATTCCTGCGGAGCCAAAAGACCGGGCTTCTCCTTCCGACTATAGGGCCCAAAACCCTGGGATCCTAGGTCTTCTGGATCCGGAGTTGGTGCGCGGGGGGTAAGTGGATTTTTAAGGGGAGGGGGTATGGAGTGATTTAGGTAGTGGAAAGGGATATGGGAAGGATTATGTTAGTTTGATTTATTTGGTTACAGTCCGGGGGGGGGGTTAAGGTTAGTAGTGGGGGGGGGGGTTGTCGGAGCCAAAGGGTGGGGCTTGTTCCCCTGGTTCGAAGGACTCCAAACTCGGGGTGTCTACCTCCCTTGGTTCCGAAGTTAGTACGAGGGGGGGACGGAAGGAAGTAGCGGAGGGGGTTTCCCTTGGAGCCAAAAGATACTGCTTTACCTCCCGGTTAGGTTACCCAAAGCGCGGGGAGCCTAGCTCGTTCGGCTCCAAAGTTACTCCCGGGGGGGGAAGGAAGGGGGTAGCGGAGAGGGATTCCTGCGGAGCCAAAAGACCAGGCTTCTCTTTCCGACTATAGGGCCCAAAGCCCTGAGATTCTAGGTCTTCCGGAACCGGAGTTGGTGCGCGGGGGGTAAGTGGATTTTTTAAGGGGAGGGGGTATGGAGTGACTTAGGTAGTGGAGAGGGTTGAGGGAAGGAATGTTAGTATGGTTAGTTGGTTAATTTAGGTAGAATGTTATTTTGAAAATGAGGGGGGGGAGGGGTAGGGGTATATCACCGAGATGACCAGCGGAGTATTCCTGTATATACTATATATATAGTATATACAGGCTGCGGTCAAAAACGGGCTATCTCGCTCCGTTCCGGAGATATACGGCTTTTTTGGGTGGGACAATATTGGGACTTATATTTTTGTTTATTTACTTATATATAATATATTTATGGGCAAAACTAAATTTTTATACTTTCAAAAAGTAGCGGTATGGAGAATTTGAGTGAGGGCCTGCAGTAGGCGCCGATTTAAATTTTTGGTCAATAAGTTTTTTGCCCAATGTTGGGCTCGTTCCGTGGGCACAGTACGCCCGGTCCGTTCTCTGTCTGATACGGCACAGTAAATAAACAAACAGTACACACAATAATTTTTTAACACAAACTTATATTATTATTAGCGGGTTCGATTCCCGGTTCAATTTTTATATGATTTTTCCGCTTCTCAAGCCTCAGTCGCACCGGTCCAAAGTTCAATAGTTAAAATTTTTTAAAAAGAAGTTAAAATAAAGTAAGATACAATAAATTAAAATAAATAATTTTTGAAAATAATTTCTTAAAATAAAATAATTCCTAAAATACCTAAAAAACGAAGTCTAAATTTAGAACACAACAGCACTCCGGCAGTCAGTTTCGTCCGTACGCCGGTTACTATGCTGTTGCCATGCGATCGGAATTCCAAGTTTACACAATCCCTCTGCGGCTGGTAAATCGGTAAACTACGGATCGGAATGCGGGTTCCCGGGGGCTCAGCGACGACAATCCTGACCAAGACTTTTCGTACCTCGATAGTCCAAGGATCGTCAAGCCTCGTTTAGTTGTTGTAGAGGTTTTTGGAGCAACAGTTCCGACACAAAATCCACGCAAAGTAGCTGTCCAAAAGTGAATGAAATCCACAGCCGCTAAGAGATTGTGTACTCGCGGAAGGAATGTTAGGAATGCCGGAATGCTGTACAATAATTTCGCCGAGAATTACGTTACTTGAAATTGAACTTTTTATTTTGGGCCTTTTTTAAAAATAAAAGTTGTAGGTTGGATGCGAAAGGGCTCAAAAATAACGGATTTGTTATTACTTTCCTCCTGGGACACTCCGGGACTCGGCTATTCGGGATCGAAGTCCCGATTCTGGATCGGTACGTGAAGCAGTTTCACGTACGACACTTGGTTTGTTTAAACCCCAATCACACGGAAAGTACCGAACCAAAACCGGTGAAACTTTTTTCCAGGACAGCCAAGTAGATGTCGCAGGAGGAACTTGTTTACAATAAAAGAAATATAAATAAATTTTGATTAAAATAAATTAAAAACAAATGACTAGAATTTTGCAAACCAAGTTTGTTAACACTATCTTAAAATTGTTATTACACAGTTGTTTTAGGCCGAAATTTCTTGAAATTTTTACTATATATTCTTGGGGAAGTAGACTAATGATATAAATAATAAAAACACTGGGTTATAGATCTACTTCTTAAGTTGTGATTCTCCAAATATTGTTGTTGATTTTTGTTTCGTACAAACGTCTATAACTTCTGGACCACTTAACTTATTGCGACCGTTGGAACAGTTCCCAGTTGCTCCTAGTGTCCTCTTCGTGATATGAACTCCAAACTGCCGAAGGTCACCAAATCGGTGACTTCGGGTCCACGTGTTTTTTGTTTTCTCGCTGTATCTTCCAGGATTTTTGAACAAAAAATCCGGGATATTGTCACAGGATGTGTCCCACCAAGGGGCAGCTCCCTACACTTGAAAAAGTGTAGGTCGTGGCGACTAATCGAAAGTTTTTTAACTTTTTCGTTTTGTAAACAAACACTTTTCCACTGTTTTACCGATAACTTTTTTCTCGGTCACTTCCGGTAAATTTGGAAAACGGCACTAGGTTCGCGTCACGAGCCCGCAACTTTTGATGTATAACTCGACTATATTACGAGTAAAAAACCCACTTTCACGATTTTATGTTTGCGGAGCTCAGAAAAAACGTGGCAGTTTGGCTCACGGCAAACGGGGGACTTGGGTTAGGTTAGGTTAGGTTAGGTTAGGTTAGGTTAGGTTAGGTTAGGTTAGGTTAGGTTAGGTTAGGTTAGGTTAGGTTAGGTTAGGTTAGGTTAGGTTAGGTTAGGTTAGGTTAGGTTAGGTTAGGTTAGGTTAGGTTAGGTTAGGTTAGGTTAGGTTAGGTTAGGTTAGGTTAGGTTAGGTTAGGTTAGGTTAGGTTAGGTTAGGTTAGGTTAGGTTAGGTTAGGTTAGGTTAGGTTAGGTTAGGTTAGGTTAGGTTAGGTTAGGTTAGGTTAGGTTAGGTTAGGTTAGGTTAGGTTAGGTTAGGTTAGGTTAGGTTAGGTTAGGTTAGGTTAGGTTAGGTTAGGTTAGGTTAGGTTAGGTTAGGTTAGGTTAGGTTAGGTTAGGTTAGGTTAGGTTAGGTTAGGTTAGGTTAGGTTAGGTTAGGTTAGGTTAGGTTAGGTTAGGTTAGGTTAGGTTAGGTTAGGTTAGGTTAGGTTAGGTTAGGTTAGGTTAGGTTAGGTTAGGTTAGGTTAGGTTAGGTTAGGTTAGGTTAGGTTAGGTTAGGTTAGGTTAGGTTAGGTTAGGTTAGGTTAGGTTAGGTTAGGTTAGGTTAGGTTAGGTTAGGTTAGGTTAGGTTAGGTTAGGTTAGGTTAGGTTAGGTTAGGTTAGGTTAGGTTAGGTTAGGTTAGGTTAGGTTAGGTTAGGTTAGGTTAGGTTAGGTTAGGTTAGGTTAGGTTAGGTTAGGTTAGGTTAGGTTAGGTTAGGTTAGGTTAGGTTAGGTTAGGTTAGGTTAGGTTAGGTTAGGTTAGGTTAGGTTAGGTTAGGTTAGGTTAGGTTAGGTTAGGTTAGGTTAGGTTAGGTTAGGTTAGGTTAGGTTAGGTTAGGTTAGGTTAGGTTAGGTTAGGTTAGGTTAGGTTAGGTTAGGTTAGGTTAGGTTAGGTTAGGTTAGGTTAGGTTAGGTTAGGTTAGGTTAGGTTAGGTTAGGTTAGGTTAGGTTAGGTTAGGTTAGGTTAGGTTAGGTTAGGTTAGGTTAGGTTAGGTTAGGTTAGGTTAGGTTAGGTTAGGTTAGGTTAGGTTAGGTTAGGTTAGGTTAGGTTAGGTTAGGTTAGGTTAGGTTAGGTTAGGTTAGGTTAGGTTAGGTTAGGTTAGGTTAGGTTAGGTTAGGTTAGGTTAGGTTAGGTTAGGTTAGGTTAGGTTAGGTTAGGTTAGGTTAGGTTAGGTTAGGTTAGGTTAGGTTAGGTTAGGTTAGGTTAGGTTAGGTTAGGTTAGGTTAGGTTAGGTTAGGTTAGGTTAGGTTAGGTTAGGTTAGGTTAGGTTAGGTTAGGTTAGGTTAGGTTAGGTTAGGTTAGGTTAGGTTAGGTTAGGTTAGGTTAGGTTAGGTTAGGTTAGGTTAGGTTAGGTTAGGTTAGGTTAGGTTAGGTTAGGTTAGGTTAGGTTAGGTTAGGTTAGGTTAGGTTAGGTTAGGTTAGGTTAGGTTAGGTTAGGTTAGGTTAGGTTAGGTTAGGTTAGGTTAGGTTAGGTTAGGTTAGGTTAGGTTAGGTTAGGTTAGGTTAGGTTAGGTTAGGTTAGGTTAGGTTAGGTTAGGTTAGGTTAGGTTAGGTTAGGTTAGGTTAGGTTAGGTTAGGTTAGGTTAGGTTAGGTTAGGTTAGGTTAGGTTAGGTTAGGTTAGGTTAGGTTAGGTTAGGTTAGGTTAGGTTAGGTTAGGTTAGGTTAGGTTAGGTTAGGTTAGGTTAGGTTAGGTTAGGTTAGGTTAGGTTAGGTTAGGTTAGGTTAGGTTAGGTTAGGTTAGGTTAGGTTAGGTTAGGTTAGGTTAGGTTAGGTTAGGTTAGGTTAGGTTAGGTTAGGTTAGGTTAGGTTAGGTTAGGTTAGGTTAGGTTAGGTTAGGTTAGGTTAGGTTAGGTTAGGTTAGGTTAGGTTAGGTTAGGTTAGGTTAGGTTAGGTTAGGTTAGGTTAGGTTAGGTTAGGTTAGGTTAGGTTAGGTTAGGTTAGGTTAGGTTAGGTTAGGTTAGGTTAGGTTAGGTTAGGTTAGGTTAGGTTAGGTTAGGTTAGGTTAGGTTAGGTTAGGTTAGGTTAGGTTAGGTTAGGTTAGGTTAGGTTAGGTTAGGTTAGGTTAGGTTAGGTTAGGTTAGGTTAGGTTAGGTTAGGTTAGGTT
>OX453023.1:0-15000 GCA_949699075.1 Asteroscopus sphinx | reverse complement strand
TAAAAACAAATTCCTACCTAATATCACAAGTTATCACATTAAGTCTATTTCCACTCTACTGTCTTATATTATAACTAAATATGAATACTAAGAGTGGCTATGTGCCTATTTGTTCCTTTTTATTATTTTGGCCGCCACCTTCACAGCGTACTCAATAAATCTATCCCTAGTTTTCTTGTCTTCGATTAGACATCTAATGTTGTCTGTACTTATTTCAGTGCTCAGTTCCTGTTCAATCTCGTATCTCTCTAGACCGTAGGCGGGACAGTTTGTTAGGACGTGTGTAACCGTTTCATATTGATCCGGGTCACATATACACGATGGGCTTTCCTTGCACTTGAATCTATTCAAGTACTCAGAAAACCCACCGTGCCCGGTCATAATTTGGGTGACAATACCTGTTGGTTTCAATTTTTTTATGATCCTATATGCTAGGACTGCATCTGGGAAGAAGATCTTAGTGATCTTTCCCGTGTCTTCCGACCTGTATCTCCGATTCCATTCGTCGAGCGAGTCCATACGGATCTGCCGCTTGACGAATGATATCGGACACAGGTCGTAATCTGGCTTTCGTTTCATTCCAAGCGCAGCGTCTTTTGCCAATCGGTCAGCCCTCTCGTTCCCCTCCAGTCCCGCGTGAGCCTTTATCCAAAAAAGTTCAACTTTTTTGGATTGGCTCCTGCATTGTCGCAGGTTCTCTCGGGTCTCGACTGCTAGGGGATGGAGAGAGCGGTTATTTCCGACCGTTTCTAACGACGATCTGGAGTCGCTGTAGATGCCAAAGGTTTCGTGTGGACTACTCAGAATCTCCCGCGTAGCCTTGCATATAGCCAGCAGTTCAGCCTGGTATACCGTGCAGTGGGACGACAGCTTCAATTTTTGGCTTTTGGTTTCGGCATCATTGCTCCAAAAAGACAATGATGCCCCCACCTTGCCCTCAATCTTGCTGCCGTCCGTGAAAATACGCACTGCTTGCGTGCAGTGATTGCTCACCTGGCTCTGGTCTGCCAGGCATATGAACTGCGGGCTTATATGTTCTGCTGGATGGGAGACTTGGTTAAATGCGGTACGTCGCTCTATCTCCCTGTCTCCTAGCGCTGGCTGATGTACCCCCTTCCTTGCCTCGTATAGGGCAGCTGCCTCTTGAATTCTGAGGTCAAGGGGAAGTATCCCAGCCAGTACCAGTGCCGAGTTTAGGGAGACAGTGCGGTAAGACTTGCACAATTTCTGTGCAAATCCCCTTTGGACCGCATTTAACTTCTTCCGGGTTTTCCACTTCTTGGCTGCTGGCACCCAGACACTTGCTGCGTATAGAATGATCGGTACGACTACTGCCCCGTATATGATGCGTATGACCTCCGGGTGGAGGCCCCAGCTGATTCTGGCGGCCCGGGACAACTGCTTGTACACATTCAATGCCTTAACGCACGTATTCGTGACGTGGCTATTGAATGTCAGCTTGTTGTCAATTGTGAGCCCCAGAACTTTGAACTCTTGCGACATGTCAATGGCGACCCCGCCCATGCTCAACAGTGGAGTGTCAAACTTCAGTTTCCGCGTTATTACCATCGCATTGGTTTTATGCGGTGCGAATTTCAACTTGTTTTCGACACCCCACTGGTGAACATACTCGAGGGCACCATTGGCCTGTCGCTGGACCTCCATCGCAGAATCCCCGTCGAGCACAAGCACCACATCGTCGGCGAACGCCTGGCAGTAGTCGCCTCTTTGTGCTAGTCCTTTGAGCAGGGGGTCCAGAAGAATGTTCCATAGGATCGGTCCCCCAATTGATCCCTGCACACATCCCTTTTCCGTGTCCCTGACCACTTCTTCTCCGGCGTATCTGACCTTGACCCTCCTATTCTCGAGGTAACTATCAACTACTCTCCTCACGTTTACCGGGCATTTTTCCTCAGCCAGTCTGACTTTTATGGCTGGCCACCAAGCGCTGTCGAAAGCTCCCTCTATGTCTAGCGATATCATTACTATAAGTTTCTTCTCCTCGAGCTTCCTGCGGATGTGTTCAACTAGGTCATAGAGGGAGTCCTCCGTGCTCTTTTGGGGCATAAAGCCATACTGGCGAGTACTAAGCCTCGGTATAACGTGGTATTTGAGCCTGCATATAACCATTTTCTCTAGGACTTTTCCCATCACTGGCAACAACCCTATCGGCCTATGTGACTTTGGATCTGTGTAGCTTTTCTTCCCAGGCTTCCTCAGAATCACAACTGTGGCTTCTTTCCAAAGCCTTGGGAAGTAGCCCAGATCTAGGCATTTGTTTGCCAGTGATAGGAAAACCCCAGGGTCCTGGTTTAAGGACTGCTGGCAGATATCTGCTGTTAGACCATCCGCTCCCGGGGCTTTTTTATGGTTGAAGCTTCTGATGGCAGATTCCAACTCCTCCTCCGTAAATGGTGGGTCATGTTCTTCATCATGACTCACTTTATTTACTTCACTTGCCATTATCCGCATCCGCTTATGGTGTTCATTATCTGCCCCTTTGTCGTCTGTCGGGTAGAATGTTTCCGCCAGCAGTTCTGCAGACTCAAGATGGTCCATTACCTTTCCTGCCTTGGTCAAGGGGAGATCCTCGTGCCTTTTAGTGGTCCTTCCTATCACCCTGTATATGCCCTCCCATACACCCTCCTTGTCCTGTTTCCCACAGAAGCTCTTCCAGCTTTCTGTTTGCGCACTTTTTGCTGCTTCTTCATACTTTTCTTTCATTTGCAGATACTCATTGACGACAAGCTCCTTACGGACCGGTGCTGCACATCGGACCCTACGTTTCCGGGTCGCGACTTCTTTCTTCAGGCTGGCAAGCTCATCGGACCACCACGGTAAGTTAATTTTTGTTTTAATTTTAATTTTAGGTATATTTGCTTGACATGCTTCTATAATTAATTTCATGTAAATTTCAGTTTTTTGTTCTATTTCTATTTTGTTTGTAATTTTGTCGATCTCTTCTTTGTTTATTTTGTAGTCCTTCAGCAACTGGGCCAGTTTCTCACGAAATTGGGTCCAGTTAGCTTTTTTACTATTGAAGATTCTCGTGGTTCTTTGAATTTTGATGGCTTGCGCCTTTTCTAAATTAATTTTAAATAAAATGGTGTTGTGGTCTGAGCTTGTCATACCGTCATTCACCTCCCAGTCGCGTACCAGGTCGAGCATATCCAATGTGCAGACCGTGATGTCAACAATGCTTGTGTACAGCTGTCCGCCTCTGACAGTTTCAAATGTTGGGGTCTTGCCGGCATTGAGTATCTGCAGATCCATTTCCTCCAAGACACCGGCCATTTCCTCACCTCTGTCGTCGTTCTTGCTACTGCCCCACCAGGAGTTTTTGGCGTTTGCATCTCCTCCCATCAGGAGTTTCCGGCCGAAATTCCCCTCTATCTTTTTAAGCTGCTCCAGGTATGGCCCTATCGGCGTTGGCCTAGGTTCCAGGTAGAATGATACCACCACGATCTCCCAAGCGCTGGTCCTCATCTTCACCACTGTGATGTTGGGCGTGGTGAAGTTTGGACACTGGACGACGTCGATATCGCTATCAAAGACCGCAATTGCGGTCTTGATGACGCCGTCTTCATCGCTGGTGTGCTGGAATATTCTGGCACCGTGGTAGTCTTTCATTCTACCCAGACTTCCGACATATGGCTCCTGGAGCAGTGCAAATGCCACCCCCTTCTTGTATGCCTCAAGCATGAGTTCATCCGTCGCAAGTGCCTTCTTTCTCAAATTGGCCTGGGCTACGAGGTATGGCATTTTATTAGAGTCAGAATTTTTGCCGGAAACGCCCTTAGCAATACGCTACGGTTGCTCTGGCCATTGCGTCCCATTTCCTCCTGATGGAGCAGTCTTGGCTGAAAGCATTATGGCCTGTGTGATCCAATTTAGCACGCGTGCAGTTGCAGCAGGACGGGGAAGTACCCGCGAGCCAGTCCGGGCAGTCGGTCTTCATGTGTGCACCCCCGCAATGGCTACACCTTGTCTGGGTTTCTTGACAGTACTTTTTGCTGTGTCCATATCCCAGACAAAGGGAGCACTGGACTAACGGAGACTGATCGGCCACACGGATCCTTTGCAGGTCGATGTGAACCGATCCAGCCTCCGTCATCCTCTGCCACAGTTTGGGGGGCACCCTCATTATGACATGGCTCATGTGCGGGTTCCTGGTGCGCCGTTTATATATTATTGCCATCCTATCTTGTTCGTCTAAGTTGGCGAACATATGTCGATTTTGGTTCTTCAGCGCAGCCAGGATTTCCTCGTCACTGTTACACTGCAACACGTCCTTAAGGATCACAAGGGGGTCTTTATTCATCATGTACTCAGTGTTCAGATTTTCGCCCGATTCTCTAATTCGGTTTCTGAGCTTTTCCCTTTCTTCTTCGGTTTTACACCCCACAATGATTTTTCGGTCCTTGGCCTTTCTTACTTTCTCCACCACTATTCCTCCTTCTTTGGCATTCACCGCTTTTCTCAAATTCTCCATCACCTCCTCTCCCGTTTTCGTCTCGTCCGTTGCAGTGACGACTATCGAGTGCAGCGCCGTCTGTACCGGGAGCTTCCTCCCTGAGGACGACGCAACACTCGCGTACGTTTGCTTCTCCGCGCTCTCCAACTGTAGCTTCAGTCTGCTCATGCTCTCATTGTTCTCCTTTATTAGGTTGGCATGTTCCTCCAGCTTTTTTATGAGATCTGCGCTCGCCTTGTCCTCTCCCACCTTCTCCACCCCTCCATTCCTATCCCCTTTTTTGTCCTGAGATGGTAGTTCGGCTCGGGCTGGTTTATGGGCGTTTCTGGCTTCAGCCTCCTTAACCAACTGGTATAGTCGCTCTGCAGCTTGGACTATTGCAACCCTAATTTCGGTCTTTGTGTTTCGCGAGTTTCCAATCTGCAGTTTGACTTTGGCCAGACAGGCTCTCGCTTCCAGCGTGCGGTCCTTTGGCACTTGTGGTTCAGCTGAAGTAGGAGGGGCGGAGATGGCGGCAGGGGCAGCCGGAGGATTTGCAGTGTCTGAAGATGCAAAAGTAGTAGGAGACTCATTGGGAGGGGTCTGGGCCTTAGACTGGGATGTTTTCACATCCGGTTTGCCGGCTTCCCACTCACCAATGCTTCTCCTAACGGTCGAGGATGTGCTTGGACCTACTTCTGTCGTTGGCGGCTTCGTGAATGTCTTATTTGCTTCAGCTTGACGCGGGTTTTCTTCTCTGATTTCCATTTTCTTGGCCGGTGTCCTGATTCCAAACATTTCAGACCGGGGGAGAGGTCACGCACTAATGGACTAAATGTAAAAGTGTAAAAAGTAAAATAAATGTGTAAATAAAATTGTAAAGTGTAGATGAAATATAGTAAATGACTGTGCTAATTCTTGGAGTGTAAATGGTCCCGCAAATCAGCACTGTCTATTTCACCTGTCTAAACTCCTAACTAAATAAACTAAAATAAAATTATTATACAGATTGGTGGGATGTAAATGTCCCCCAAATTTGCGCTAATTCTTGGAATGTAAAGGGTCCCGCAATTTAGCACTGTCTGTTTATCCTACCTAAACCTAACTAAAAGTAACTAAAACTAAAATAATTATACAAATTCGCAGGATGTAAATGTCCCACAAGTTTGCACTCTGTCCAAGAATATCCAAAGTACGATCCAGTCGGGTCTTGTCCAGAGAGATACGTGATAAACAGAGTTAGAGAAGAAAAAAAAAAAAAAAAAAAAAAAAAAAAAAAAAAAAAAAAAAAAAAAAAAAAAAAAAAAAAAAAAAATATATATATATATATATATAAGTACTTATTGTGGGCTAAGGGAGGAGCAATGGGTGTGAAGGTGGAAGGGGATGGATTGGATTTGGTATGTGTAGGGGTGGTTAGTTAGGAGTTGGGGGAGTTAGTTTATATTAGGTTGCTCTGTTCCGCACTAAGGGAAAATATCCAGAGAGCTTGTGGAGGTGGCTGCCAATTTTACAAAGATAGAATAAATTTAAACAAGTTTAAGAACGTACAATAGAACAATCTCACAACATACAGCGTACAATGTAAATAAAATATAAATAAAAGAGTATATAAAAGTATAGTTAAATAAGTCGTTGAATATACACAATAAAATTTAAAAAATTTAAAAATAGATCGCGGTAGTAAGATATAACAATTTCAATCTAAATGAATCCTGGAATACTTGCCAAGGGGGGTCAAGAGGGTCAAGGGGGGTCAATGGGAATCTAAGGGAACCCCCAAGGATGTCCGAAGTATACTTCGGTGGCGGGAAGACGAGTTGAAAAAGGGGGGTCAAGGTAGGTGGGGGTCAAGGGAGGGGTCTAGGGGGTAACTGTCAGAGCCAAAGGACGTGTCTTTATTTCCCAGCTAAAATGAGCCCAAACTCGGTATTTCCAGACCTTGTGGCTCCTAAGTTACAGCCCGGGGGGGTTGAGGTTAGTAGTGGGGGGGTTTTTGACGGAGCCAAAGGGTGGGGCTTGTTCCCCTGGTTCAAGGGACTCCAAACTCGGGGTTTCTACCACCCTTGGTTCCGAAGTTAGAATGAGGGGAGTAAGGGAGAAGGTGGGGTGTACAAGCGGGAGGGGGGGTAAATTTTCTGGAAAGGGTAAGGGCGTGGTGGGGTTCCGGAGAGCAAAAGGTAATTAAAGGATAATGTTAGAACGGAATTATGGGTCGAGGAAGTTAATTTGGGGGGGGGGGGGGTGGTAGAGGATGAAAGTTTTAAGGGGAGGGGGTGAAGGTTTCAATCGGCGTGACCGGGTAACTCTAATTGGAATTTTTCAGGCCAATTTTTGTTGAAGAAATTTTTATAAAAAGTAGGGGGAAAATGAAAAAAAGGGGGGGGATTTCTGGCCTATCTTATTTAAAATTCAGACGGAGAGGGGGGGTGTTAGGGGGGGGGGAAAATTCACTCAGATTTTCGATATCTCCAGCCGTTCCCGAGATATCGACACTTTTAGGGTGTCTGATGGTACTAGGCCGGTTAGGGAACGGGGTTGGTGTCTAACCCTGTCCGTTCCCGAGATATCTGGTTGAAAAAGAGTGGGGGGAATATGTTTTGGAGGGGATATAGGATAAATGTAGGATGTGAAATTTGGGTAAAAAAGGGGAGGGGATGAAAAAATTTTCCAGGGGGTGGGGGTTGATAAGGGAGGGGATTTCCACTGGAACCGGGAGTTAGGTCTCTTCTTCCCGGTTATAGTGAGTCCAAACTCGGGGCTCCTAAGCCTCTCGGCGCCGAAGATAGGACTAGGGGGGGTGCTCGGGGGGGTATATTCCTGAGGAATCCGGGTGGGGGAAAGCTAATTTGGAGGGGGTAATACAAGTGGTTTGGGTATGTGGAAGGATTGGGGTCGGGGGGGCGGGATATTTGAGATAGGTGGATTGTTTTGGAGTCCAAATTGATTTGGTCCAACAATTGGTAATGATATTTTATTTAGAGTCTAAAATTGGATTTGGTGAATTTAATTGATTAATTTATTAATTGAACAGAATGTTTTGACATTAATTCAATTATGGATTCTAAAATTTAATGGGTTATGTTTCGAGTTCTGTTCAATTCCAGTACGTGCTTGGCCGCAATTACACTTATACGGCTTGAAGTCAATTTATTTGGACCAAATCAATTTGGTATAAAATGGGAGGATAAGTACATATACCCAGGGTGACCAGCGGGTGTGACCATATACACTTTATATATTGTATATATAAAGTATATACTGTCTGCGGCCTAAAACGGGCTACCTCGCACCGTTCCCGAGATATATGACCTTTAGGAGGGGGCTATCGGAGTTATATTTTTTTGTTTACTTACTTATATTTATTATTGGCAAAAATTCCAGGACTACAAAATATAATCCACTAGTGGGCACCAATTTACAATTAATAATGTGGGTTTTTGGCCCAGTCAGAATTTCTTATATACAGCACACAGTAACACGTAAACACACAATAAACAATTCCAACTCGGTAATAAAAATATAATTAATTTTGGGATAATTAAAATGATTAAAATGATTAAATGACTAGAAGGTGAATAAAATTATTTAAAGTTTAACTTGAAGCTATATTAATAATTCTACGTTACAATTCGGTGTAAATGTATCCTCCGCACGGAGACCAACTTAAGTAGGATCCTCTTGCGGTCGGATATTTCATTCACTTCGTTGACCAACTTCGACAGACCTATAGTTTCGAAACTATTTGTCCGAATCTGTCGAAATTAGGTCACCGAAGGGAACACTTCCCAAAGAAAATTATGCGCTTAGTTGCGTCCCGATAATCCGCCGATCCTCCGATATTTCGGGATATTTTGGGGGGCCTCCTGTTTGTTGTGATTTTGCCGACCGCAAAAAGATCCTTTATCGTTGTTTTGGCTCCAAAATGGCAACCTATTAATGAAAGTTTCTGAAATTTTTTGTGTAGATGCCCAATTACATGGGCTATGAATAAAAACAATAAAAACTATATGTAATAGATCTACTTTCAAAGATAATAAATACTAAACTTAAGGAATGTTGTCTTGGATTTTCATGTGTTGATAACTTCTTCACCACTTAACTTTTTTGAAGTTTTCCAACGGTGAAGGGCTGCTGCTGGTGTCGCCTTTGAAGTGCCGGGTCCAAATCTGCTGTCGGTCACTTTTTCGGTGACCGTGTTCGCACGTGTTTGATATTTTTCTGGGTATAACTCCCTGGATTTTTGTGGAAAAAATCCAAAAACTTGTCACGGTGTGTGTCCCGCCAAGGGGCAACTTCCTACACTTAAAAAAGTGTAGGTCGTGGCGACTAATCGCGATTTTTATCACTTTTCCGTTTTGTAAACAGTCACTTTTGCACTTTTTCACATATAACTTTTTTCACGAGCACTTCAGGAAATTTTTGAAAACAGGACTGTGTGCGCCTCGCGAGCCCGCAACTTTTAAGGTATAGCTCGACTATATTGGTGATAAAAAACCCACTTTTGCGATTTTTGGTCTCGCGAGCTCGGAAAAAACGTGGCGTTCGGGGCACCGGTTCAGGGGCAGACTGGGTTAGGTTAGGTTAGGTTAGGTTAGGTTAGGTTAGGTTAGGTTAGGTTAGGTTAGGTTAGGTTAGGTTAGGTTAGGTTAGGTTAGGTTAGGTTAGGTTAGGTTAGGTTAGGTTAGGTTAGGTTAGGTTAGGTTAGGTTAGGTTAGGTTAGGTTAGGTTAGGTTAGGTTAGGTTAGGTTAGGTTAGGTTAGGTTAGGTTAGGTTAGGTTAGGTTAGGTTAGGTTAGGTTAGGTTAGGTTAGGTTAGGTTAGGTTAGGTTAGGTTAGGTTAGGTTAGGTTAGGTTAGGTTAGGTTAGGTTAGGTTAGGTTAGGTTAGGTTAGGTTAGGTTAGGTTAGGTTAGGTTAGGTTAGGTTAGGTTAGGTTAGGTTAGGTTAGGTTAGGTTAGGTTAGGTTAGGTTAGGTTAGGTTAGGTTAGGTTAGGTTAGGTTAGGTTAGGTTAGGTTAGGTTAGGTTAGGTTAGGTTAGGTTAGGTTAGGTTAGGTTAGGTTAGGTTAGGTTAGGTTAGGTTAGGTTAGGTTAGGTTAGGTTAGGTTAGGTTAGGTTAGGTTAGGTTAGGTTAGGTTAGGTTAGGTTAGGTTAGGTTAGGTTAGGTTAGGTTAGGTTAGGTTAGGTTAGGTTAGGTTAGGTTAGGTTAGGTTAGGTTAGGTTAGGTTAGGTTAGGTTAGGTTAGGTTAGGTTAGGTTAGGTTAGGTTAGGTTAGGTTAGGTTAGGTTAGGTTAGGTTAGGTTAGGTTAGGTTAGGTTAGGTTAGGTTAGGTTAGGTTAGGTTAGGTTAGGTTAGGTTAGGTTAGGTTAGGTTAGGTTAGGTTAGGTTAGGTTAGGTTAGGTTAGGTTAGGTTAGGTTAGGTTAGGTTAGGTTAGGTTAGGTTAGGTTAGGTTAGGTTAGGTTAGGTTAGGTTAGGTTAGGTTAGGTTAGGTTAGGTTAGGTTAGGTTAGGTTAGGTTAGGTTAGGTTAGGTTAGGTTAGGTTAGGTTAGGTTAGGTTAGGTTAGGTTAGGTTAGGTTAGGTTAGGTTAGGTTAGGTTAGGTTAGGTTAGGTTAGGTTAGGTTAGGTTAGGTTAGGTTAGGTTAGGTTAGGTTAGGTTAGGTTAGGTTAGGTTAGGTTAGGTTAGGTTAGGTTAGGTTAGGTTAGGTTAGGTTAGGTTAGGTTAGGTTAGGTTAGGTTAGGTTAGGTTAGGTTAGGTTAGGTTAGGTTAGGTTAGGTTAGGTTAGGTTAGGTTAGGTTAGGTTAGGTTAGGTTAGGTTAGGTTAGGTTAGGTTAGGTTAGGTTAGGTTAGGTTAGGTTAGGTTAGGTTAGGTTAGGTTAGGTTAGGTTAGGTTAGGTTAGGTTAGGTTAGGTTAGGTTAGGTTAGGTTAGGTTAGGTTAGGTTAGGTTAGGTTAGGTTAGGTTAGGTTAGGTTAGGTTAGGTTAGGTTAGGTTAGGTTAGGTTAGGTTAGGTTAGGTTAGGTTAGGTTAGGTTAGGTTAGGTTAGGTTAGGTTAGGTTAGGTTAGGTTAGGTTAGGTTAGGTTAGGTTAGGTTAGGTTAGGTTAGGTTAGGTTAGGTTAGGTTAGGTTAGGTTAGGTTAGGTTAGGTTAGGTTAGGTTAGGTTAGGTTAGGTTAGGTTAGGTTAGGTTAGGTTAGGTTAGGTTAGGTTAGGTTAGGTTAGGTTAGGTTAGGTTAGGTTAGGTTAGGTTAGGTTAGGTTAGGTTAGGTTAGGTTAGGTTAGGTTAGGTTAGGTTAGGTTAGGTTAGGTTAGGTTAGGTTAGGTTAGGTTAGGTTAGGTTAGGTTAGGTTAGGTTAGGTTAGGTTAGGTTAGGTTAGGTTAGGTTAGGTTAGGTTAGGTTAGGTTAGGTTAGGTTAGGTTAGGTTAGGTTAGGTTAGGTTAGGTTAGGTTAGGTTAGGTTAGGTTAGGTTAGGTTAGGTTAGGTTAGGTTAGGTTAGGTTAGGTTAGGTTAGGTTAGGTTAGGTTAGGTTAGGTTAGGTTAGGTTAGGTTAGGTTAGGTTAGGTTAGGTTAGGTTAGGTTAGGTTAGGTTAGGTTAGGTTAGGTTAGGTTAGGTTAGGTTAGGTTAGGTTAGGTTAGGTTAGGTTAGGTTAGGTTAGGTTAGGTTAGGTTAGGTTAGGTTAGGTTAGGTTAGGTTAGGTTAGGTTAGGTTAGGTTAGGTTAGGTTAGGTTAGGTTAGGTTAGGTTAGGTTAGGTTAGGTTAGGTTAGGTTAGGTTAGGTTAGGTTAGGTTAGGTTAGGTTAGGTTAGGTTAGGTTAGGTTAGGTTAGGTTAGGTTAGGTTAGGTTAGGTTAGGTTAGGTTAGGTTAGGTTAGGTTAGGTTAGGTTAGGTTAGGTTAGGTTAGGTTAGGTTAGGTTAGGTTAGGTTAGGTTAGGTTAGGTTAGGTTAGGTTAGGTTAGGTTAGGTTAGGTTAGGTTAGGTTAGGTTAGGTTAGGTTAGGTTAGGTTAGGTTAGGTTAGGTTAGGTTAGGTTAGGTTAGGTTAGGTTAGGTTAGGTTAGGTTAGGTTAGGTTAGGTTAGGTTAGGTTAGGTTAGGTTAGGTTAGGTTAGGTTAGGTTAGGTTAGGTTAGGTTAGGTTAGGTTAGGTTAGGTTAGGTTAGGTTAGGTTAGGTTAGGTTAGGTTAGGTTAGGTTAGGTTAGGTTAGGTTAGGTTAGGTTAGGTTAGGTTAGGTTAGGTTAGGTTAGGTTAGGTTAGGTTAGGTTAGGTTAGGTTAGGTTAGGTTAGGTTAGGTTAGGTTAGGTTAGGTTAGGTTAGGTTAGGTTAGGTTAGGTTAGGTTAGGTTAGGTTAGGTTAGGTTAGGTTAGGTTAGGTTAGGTTAGGTTAGGTTAGGTTAGGTTAGGTTAGGTTAGGTTAGGTTAGGTTAGGTTAGGTTAGGTTAGGTTAGGTTAGGTTAGGTTAGGTTAGGTTAGGTTAGGTTAGGTTAGGTTAGGTTAGGTTAGGTTAGGTTAGGTTAGGTTAGGTTAGGTTAGGTTAGGTTAGGTTAGGTTAGGTTAGGTTAGGTTAGGTTAGGTTAGGTTAGGTTAGGTTAGGTTAGGTTAGGTTAGGTTAGGTTAGGTTAGGTTAGGTTAGGTTAGGTTAGGTTAGGTTAGGTTAGGTTAGGTTAGGTTAGGTTAGGTTAGGTTAGGTTAGGTTAGGTTAGGTTAGGTTAGGTTAGGTTAGGTTAGGTTAGGTTAGGTTAGGTTAGGTTAGGTTAGGTTAGGTTAGGTTAGGTTAGGTTAGGTTAGGTTAGGTTAGGTTAGGTTAGGTTAGGTTAGGTTAGGTTAGGTTAGGTTAGGTTAGGTTAGGTTAGGTTAGGTTAGGTTAGGTTAGGTTAGGTTAGGTTAGGTTAGGTTAGGTTAGGTTAGGTTAGGTTAGGTTAGGTTAGGTTAGGTTAGGTTAGGTTAGGTTAGGTTAGGTTAGGTTAGGTTAGGTTAGGTTAGGTTAGGTTAGGTTAGGTTAGGTTAGGTTAGGTTAGGTTAGGTTAGGTTAGGTTAGGTTAGGTTAGGTTAGGTTAGGTTAGGTTAGGTTAGGTTAGGTTAGGTTAGGTTAGGTTAGGTTAGGTTAGGTTAGGTTAGGTTAGGTTAGGTTAGGTTAGGTTAGGTTAGGTTAGGTTAGGTTAGGTTAGGTTAGGTTAGGTTAGGTTAGGTTAGGTTAGGTTAGGTTAGGTTAGGTTAGGTTAGGTTAGGTTAGGTTAGGTTAGGTTAGGTTAGGTTAGGTTAGGTTAGGTTAGGTTAGGTTAGGTTAGGTTAGGTTAGGTTAGGTTAGGTTAGGTTAGGTTAGGTTAGGTTAGGTTAGGTTAGGTTAGGTTAGGTTAGGTTAGGTTAGGTTAGGTTAGGTTAGGTTAGGTTAGGTTAGGTTAGGTTAGGTTAGGTTAGGTTAGGTTAGGTTAGGTTAGGTTAGGTTAGGTTAGGTTAGGTTAGGTTAGGTTAGGTTAGGTTAGGTTAGGTTAGGTTAGGTTAGGTTAGGTTAGGTTAGGTTAGGTTAGGTTAGGTTAGGTTAGGTTAGGTTAGGTTAGGTTAGGTTAGGTTAGGTTAGGTTAGGTTAGGTTAGGTTAGGTTAGGTTAGGTTAGGTTAGGTTAGGTTAGGTTAGGTTAGGTTAGGTTAGGTTAGGTTAGGTTAGGTTAGGTTAGGTTAGGTTAGGTTAGGTTAGGTTAGGTTAGGTTAGGTTAGGTTAGGTTAGGTTAGGTTAGGTTAGGTTAGGTTAGGTTAGGTTAGGTTAGGTTAGGTTAGGTTAGGTTAGGTTAGGTTAGGTTAGGTTAGGTTAGGTTAGGTTAGGTTAGGTTAGGTTAGGTTAGGTTAGGTTAGGTTAGGTTAGGTTAGGTTAGGTTAGGTTAGGTTAGGTTAGGTTAGGTTAGGTTAGGTTAGGTTAGGTTAGGTTAGGTTAGGTTAGGTTAGGTTAGGTTAGGTTAGGTTAGGTTAGGTTAGGTTAGGTTAGGTTAGGTTAGGTTAGGTTAGGTTAGGTTAGGTTAGGTTAGGTTAGGTTAGGTTAGGTTAGGTTAGGTTAGGTTAGGTTAGGTTAGGTTAGGTTAGGTTAGGTTAGGTTAGGTTAGGTTAGGTTAGGTTAGGTTAGGTTAGGTTAGGTTAGGTTAGGTTAGGTTAGGTTAGGTTAGGTTAGGTTAGGTTAGGTTAGGTTAGGTTAGGTTAGGTTAGGTTAGGTTAGGTTAGGTTAGGTTAGGTTAGGTTAGGTTAGGTTAGGTTAGGTTAGGTTAGGTTAGGTTAGGTTAGGTTAGGTTAGGTTAGGTTAGGTTAGGTTAGGTTAGGTTAGGTTAGGTTAGGTTAGGTTAGGTTAGGTTAGGTTAGGTTAGGTTAGGTTAGGTTAGGTTAGGTTAGGTTAGGTTAGGTTAGGTTAGGTTAGGTTAGGTTAGGTTAGGTTAGGTTAGGTTAGGTTAGGTTAGGTTAGGTTAGGTTAGGTTAGGTTAGGTTAGGTTAGGTTAGGTTAGGTTAGGTTAGGTTAGGTTAGGTTAGGTTAGGTTAGGTTAGGTTAGGTTAGGTTAGGTTAGGTTAGGTTAGGTTAGGTTAGGTTAGGTTAGGTTAGGTTAGGTTAGGTTAGGTTAGGTTAGGTTAGGTTAGGTTAGGTTAGGTTAGGTTAGGTTAGGTTAGGTTAGGTTAGGTTAGGTTAGGTTAGGTTAGGTTAGGTTAGGTTAGGTTAGGTTAGGTTAGGTTAGGTTAGGTTAGGTTAGGTTAGGTTAGGTTAGGTTAGGTTAGGTTAGGTTAGGTTAGGTTAGGTTAGGTTAGGTTAGGTTAGGTTAGGTTAGGTTAGGTTAGGTTAGGTTAGGTTAGGTTAGGTTAGGTTAGGTTAGGTTAGGTTAGGTTAGGTTAGGTTAGGTTAGGTTAGGTTAGGTTAGGTTAGGTTAGGTTAGGTTAGGTTAGGTTAGGTTAGGTTAGGTTAGGTTAGGTTAGGTTAGGTTAGGTTAGGTTAGGTTAGGTTAGGTTAGGTTAGGTTAGGTTAGGTTAGGTTAGGTTAGGTTAGGTTAGGTTAGGTTAGGTTAGGTTAGGTTAGGTTAGGTTAGGTTAGGTTAGGTTAGGTTAGGTTAGGTTAGGTTAGGTTAGGTTAGGTTAGGTTAGGTTAGGTTAGGTTAGGTTAGGTTAGGTTAGGTTAGGTTAGGTTAGGTTAGGTTAGGTTAGGTTAGGTTAGGTTAGGTTAGGTTAGGTTAGGTTAGGTTAGGTTAGGTTAGGTTAGGTTAGGTTAGGTTAGGTTAGGTTAGGTTAGGTTAGGTTAGGTTAGGTTAGGTTAGGTTAGGTTAGGTTAGGTTAGGTTAGGTTAGGTTAGGTTAGGTTAGGTTAGGTTAGGTTAGGTTAGGTTAGGTTAGGTTAGGTTAGGTTAGGTTAGGTTAGGTTAGGTTAGGTTAGGTTAGGTTAGGTTAGGTTAGGTTAGGTTAGGTTAGGTTAGGTTAGGTTAGGTTAGGTTAGGTTAGGTATAGGTTAGGTTAGGTTAGGTTAGGTTAGGTTAGGTTAGGTTAGGTTAGGTTAGGTTAGGTTAGGTTAGGTTAGGTTAGGTTAGGTTAGGTTAGGTT
>OX453022.1:24220600-24262274 GCA_949699075.1 Asteroscopus sphinx | reverse complement strand
CCTAACCTAACCTAACCTAACCTAACCTAACCTAACCTAACCTAACCTAACCTAACCTAACCTAACCTAACCTAACCTAACCTAACCTAACCTAACCTAACCTAACCTAACCTAACCTAACCTAACCTAACCTAACCTAACCTAACCTAACCTAACCTAACCTAACCTAACCTAACCTAACCTAACCTAACCTAACCTAACCTAACCTAACCTAACCTAACCTAACCTAACCTAACCTAACCTAACCTAACCTAACCTAACCTAACCTAACCTAACCTAACCTAACCTAACCTAACCTAACCTAACCTAACCTAACCTAACCTAACCTAACCTAACCTAACCTAACCTAACCTAACCTAACCTAACCTAACCTAACCTAACCTAACCTAACCTAACCTAACCTAACCTAACCTAACCTAACCTAACCTAACCTAACCTAACCTAACCTAACCTAACCTAACCTAACCTAACCTAACCTAACCTAACCTAACCTAACCTAACCTAACCTAACCTAACCTAACCTAACCTAACCTAACCTAACCTAACCTAACCTAACCTAACCTAACCTAACCTAACCTAACCTAACCTAACCTAACCTAACCTAACCTAACCTAACCTAACCTAACCTAACCTAACCTAACCTAACCTAACCTAACCTAACCTAACCTAACCTAACCTAACCTAACCTAACCTAACCTAACCTAACCTAACCTAACCTAACCTAACCTAACCTAACCTAACCTAACCTAACCTAACCTAACCTAACCTAACCTAACCTAACCTAACCTAACCTAACCTAACCTAACCTAACCTAACCTAACCTAACCTAACCTAACCTAACCTAACCTAACCTAACCTAACCTAACCTAACCTAACCTAACCTAACCTAACCTAACCTAACCTAACCTAACCTAACCTAACCTAACCTAACCTAACCTAACCTAACCTAACCTAACCTAACCTAACCTAACCTAACCTAACCTAACCTAACCTAACCTAACCTAACCTAACCTAACCTAACCTAACCTAACCTAACCTAACCTAACCTAACCTAACCTAACCTAACCTAACCTAACCTAACCTAACCTAACCTAACCTAACCTAACCTAACCTAACCTAACCTAACCTAACCTAACCTAACCTAACCTAACCTAACCTAACCTAACCTAACCTAACCTAACCTAACCTAACCTAACCTAACCTAACCTAACCTAACCTAACCTAACCTAACCTAACCTAACCTAACCTAACCTAACCTAACCTAACCTAACCTAACCTAACCTAACCTAACCTAACCTAACCTAACCTAACCTAACCTAACCTAACCTAACCTAACCTAACCTAACCTAACCTAACCTAACCTAACCTAACCTAACCTAACCTAACCTAACCTAACCTAACCTAACCTAACCTAACCTAACCTAACCTAACCTAACCTAACCTAACCTAACCTAACCTAACCTAACCTAACCTAACCTAACCTAACCTAACCTAACCTAACCTAACCTAACCTAACCTAACCTAACCTAACCTAACCTAACCTAACCTAACCTAACCTAACCTAACCTAACCTAACCTAACCTAACCTAACCTAACCTAACCTAACCTAACCTAACCTAACCTAACCTAACCTAACCTAACCTAACCTAACCTAACCTAACCTAACCTAACCTAACCTAACCTAACCTAACCTAACCTAACCTAACCTAACCTAACCTAACCTAACCTAACCTAACCTAACCTAACCTAACCTAACCTAACCTAACCTAACCTAACCTAACCTAACCTAACCTAACCTAACCTAACCTAACCTAACCTAACCTAACCTAACCTAACCTAACCTAACCTAACCTAACCTAACCTAACCTAACCTAACCTAACCTAACCTAACCTAACCTAACCTAACCTAACCTAACCTAACCTAACCTAACCTAACCTAACCTAACCTAACCTAACCTAACCTAACCTAACCTAACCTAACCTAACCTAACCTAACCTAACCTAACCTAACCTAACCTAACCTAACCTAACCTAACCTAACCTAACCTAACCTAACCTAACCTAACCTAACCTAACCTAACCTAACCTAACCTAACCTAACCTAACCTAACCTAACCTAACCTAACCTAACCTAACCTAACCTAACCTAACCTAACCTAACCTAACCTAACCTAACCTAACCTAACCTAACCTAACCTAACCTAACCTAACCTAACCTAACCTAACCTAACCTAACCTAACCTAACCTAACCTAACCTAACCTAACCTAACCTAACCTAACCTAACCTAACCTAACCTAACCTAACCTAACCTAACCTAACCTAACCTAACCTAACCTAACCTAACCTAACCTAACCTAACCTAACCTAACCTAACCTAACCTAACCTAACCTAACCTAACCTAACCTAACCTAACCTAACCTAACCTAACCTAACCTAACCTAACCTAACCTAACCTAACCTAACCTAACCTAACCTAACCTAACCTAACCTAACCTAACCTAACCTAACCTAACCTAACCTAACCTAACCTAACCTAACCTAACCTAACCTAACCTAACCTAACCTAACCTAACCTAACCTAACCTAACCTAACCTAACCTAACCTAACCTAACCTAACCTAACCTAACCTAACCTAACCTAACCTAACCTAACCTAACCTAACCTAACCTAACCTAACCTAACCTAACCTAACCTAACCTAACCTAACCTAACCTAACCTAACCTAACCTAACCTAACCTAACCTAACCTAACCTAACCTAACCTAACCTAACCTAACCTAACCTAACCTAACCTAACCTAACCTAACCTAACCTAACCTAACCTAACCTAACCTAACCTAACCTAACCTAACCTAACCTAACCTAACCTAACCTAACCTAACCTAACCTAACCTAACCTAACCTAACCTAACCTAACCTAACCTAACCTAACCTAACCTAACCTAACCTAACCTAACCTAACCTAACCTAACCTAACCTAACCTAACCTAACCTAACCTAACCTAACCTAACCTAACCTAACCTAACCTAACCTAACCTAACCTAACCTAACCTAACCTAACCTAACCTAACCTAACCTAACCTAACCTAACCTAACCTAACCTAACCTAACCTAACCTAACCTAACCTAACCTAACCTAACCTAACCTAACCTAACCTAACCTAACCTAACCTAACCTAACCTAACCTAACCTAACCTAACCTAACCTAACCTAACCTAACCTAACCTAACCTAACCTAACCTAACCTAACCTAACCTAACCTAACCTAACCTAACCTAACCTAACCTAACCTAACCTAACCTAACCTAACCTAACCTAACCTAACCTAACCTAACCTAACCTAACCTAACCTAACCTAACCTAACCTAACCTAACCTAACCTAACCTAACCTAACCTAACCTAACCTAACCTAACCTAACCTAACCTAACCTAACCTAACCTAACCTAACCTAACCTAACCTAACCTAACCTAACCTAACCTAACCTAACCTAACCTAACCTAACCTAACCTAACCTAACCTAACCTAACCTAACCTAACCTAACCTAACCTAACCTAACCTAACCTAACCTAACCTAACCTAACCTAACCTAACCTAACCTAACCTAACCTAACCTAACCTAACCTAACCTAACCTAACCTAACCTAACCTAACCTAACCTAACCTAACCTAACCTAACCTAACCTAACCTAACCTAACCTAACCTAACCTAACCTAACCTAACCTAACCTAACCTAACCTAACCTAACCTAACCTAACCTAACCTAACCTAACCTAACCTAACCTAACCTAACCTAACCTAACCTAACCTAACCTAACCTAACCTAACCTATACCTAACCTAACCTAACCTAACCTAACCTAACCTAACCTAACCTAACCTAACCTAACCTAACCTAACCTAACCTAACCTAACCTAACCTAACCTAACCTAACCTAACCTAACCTAACCTAACCTAACCTAACCTAACCTAACCTAACCTAACCTAACCTAACCTAACCTAACCTAACCTAACCTAACCTAACCTAACCTAACCTAACCTAACCTAACCTAACCTAACCTAACCTAACCTAACCTAACCTAACCTAACCTAACCTAACCTAACCTAACCTAACCTAACCTAACCTAACCTAACCTAACCTAACCTAACCTAACCTAACCTAACCTAACCTAACCTAACCTAACCTAACCTAACCTAACCTAACCTAACCTAACCTAACCTAACCTAACCTAACCTAACCTAACCTAACCTAACCTAACCTAACCTAACCTAACCTAACCTAACCTAACCTAACCTAACCTAACCTAACCTAACCTAACCTAACCTAACCTAACCTAACCTAACCTAACCTAACCTAACCTAACCTAACCTAACCTAACCTAACCTAACCTAACCTAACCTAACCTAACCTAACCTAACCTAACCTAACCTAACCTAACCTAACCTAACCTAACCTAACCTAACCTAACCTAACCTAACCTAACCTAACCTAACCTAACCTAACCTAACCTAACCTAACCTAACCTAACCTAACCTAACCTAACCTAACCTAACCTAACCTAACCTAACCTAACCTAACCTAACCTAACCTAACCTAACCTAACCTAACCTAACCTAACCTAACCTAACCTAACCTAACCTAACCTAACCTAACCTAACCTAACCTAACCTAACCTAACCTAACCTAACCTAACCTAACCTAACCTAACCTAACCTAACCTAACCTAACCTAACCTAACCTAACCTAACCTAACCTAACCTAACCTAACCTAACCTAACCTAACCTAACCTAACCTAACCTAACCTAACCTAACCTAACCTAACCTAACCTAACCTAACCTAACCTAACCTAACCTAACCTAACCTAACCTAACCTAACCTAACCTAACCTAACCTAACCTAACCTAACCTAACCTAACCTAACCTAACCTAACCTAACCTAACCTAACCTAACCTAACCTAACCTAACCTAACCTAACCTAACCTAACCTAACCTAACCTAACCTAACCTAACCTAACCTAACCTAACCTAACCTAACCTAACCTAACCTAACCTAACCTAACCTAACCTAACCTAACCTAACCTAACCTAACCTAACCTAACCTAACCTAACCTAACCTAACCTAACCTAACCTAACCTAACCTAACCTAACCTAACCTAACCTAACCTAACCTAACCTAACCTAACCTAACCTAACCTAACCTAACCTAACCTAACCTAACCTAACCTAACCTAACCTAACCTAACCTAACCTAACCTAACCTAACCTAACCTAACCTAACCTAACCTAACCTAACCTAACCTAACCTAACCTAACCTAACCTAACCTAACCTAACCTAACCTAACCTAACCTAACCTAACCTAACCTAACCTAACCTAACCTAACCTAACCTAACCTAACCTAACCTAACCTAACCTAACCTAACCTAACCTAACCTAACCTAACCTAACCTAACCTAACCTAACCTAACCTAACCTAACCTAACCTAACCTAACCTAACCTAACCTAACCTAACCTAACCTAACCTAACCTAACCTAACCTAACCTAACCTAACCTAACCTAACCTAACCTAACCTAACCTAACCTAACCTAACCTAACCTAACCTAACCTAACCTAACCTAACCTAACCTAACCTAACCTAACCTAACCTAACCTAACCTAACCTAACCTAACCTAACCTAACCTAACCTAACCTAACCTAACCTAACCTAACCTAACCTAACCTAACCTAACCTAACCTAACCTAACCTAACCTAACCTAACCTAACCTAACCTAACCTAACCTAACCTAACCTAACCTAACCTAACCTAACCTAACCTAACCTAACCTAACCTAACCTAACCTAACCTAACCTAACCTAACCTAACCTAACCTAACCTAACCTAACCTAACCTAACCTAACCTAACCTAACCTAACCTAACCTAACCTAACCTAACCTAACCTAACCTAACCTAACCTAACCTAACCTAACCTAACCTAACCTAACCTAACCTAACCTAACCTAACCTAACCTAACCTAACCTAACCTAACCTAACCTAACCTAACCTAACCTAACCTAACCTAACCTAACCTAACCTAACCTAACCTAACCTAACCTAACCTAACCTAACCTAACCTAACCTAACCTAACCTAACCTAACCTAACCTAACCTAACCTAACCTAACCTAACCTAACCTAACCTAACCTAACCTAACCTAACCTAACCTAACCTAACCTAACCTAACCTAACCTAACCTAACCTAACCTAACCTAACCTAACCTAACCTAACCTAACCTAACCTAACCTAACCTAACCTAACCTAACCTAACCTAACCTAACCTAACCTAACCTAACCTAACCTAACCTAACCTAACCTAACCTAACCTAACCTAACCTAACCTAACCTAACCTAACCTAACCTAACCTAACCTAACCTAACCTAACCTAACCTAACCTAACCTAACCTAACCTAACCTAACCTAACCTAACCTAACCTAACCTAACCTAACCTAACCTAACCTAACCTAACCTAACCTAACCTAACCTAACCTAACCTAACCTAACCTAACCTAACCTAACCTAACCTAACCTAACCTAACCTAACCTAACCTAACCTAACCTAACCTAACCTAACCTAACCTAACCTAACCTAACCTAACCTAACCTAACCTAACCTAACCTAACCTAACCTAACCTAACCTAACCTAACCTAACCTAACCTAACCTAACCTAACCTAACCTAACCTAACCTAACCTAACCTAACCTAACCTAACCTAACCTAACCTAACCTAACCTAACCTAACCTAACCTAACCTAACCTAACCTAACCTAACCTAACCTAACCTAACCTAACCTAACCTAACCTAACCTAACCTAACCTAACCTAACCTAACCTAACCTAACCTAACCTAACCTAACCTAACCTAACCTAACCTAACCTAACCTAACCTAACCTAACCTAACCTAACCTAACCTAACCTAACCTAACCTAACCTAACCTAACCTAACCTAACCTAACCTAACCTAACCTAACCTAACCTAACCTAACCTAACCTAACCTAACCTAACCTAACCTAACCTAACCTAACCTAACCTAACCTAACCTAACCTAACCTAACCTAACCTAACCTAACCTAACCTAACCTAACCTAACCTAACCTAACCTAACCTAACCTAACCTAACCTAACCTAACCTAACCTAACCTAACCTAACCTAACCTAACCTAACCTAACCTAACCTAACCTAACCTAACCTAACCTAACCTAACCTAACCTAACCTAACCTAACCTAACCTAACCTAACCTAACCTAACCTAACCTAACCTAACCTAACCTAACCTAACCTAACCTAACCTAACCTAACCTAACCTAACCTAACCTAACCTAACCTAACCTAACCTAACCTAACCTAACCTAACCTAACCTAACCTAACCTAACCTAACCTAACCTAACCTAACCTAACCTAACCTAACCTAACCTAACCTAACCTAACCTAACCTAACCTAACCTAACCTAACCTAACCTAACCTAACCTAACCTAACCTAACCTAACCTAACCTAACCTAACCTAACCTAACCTAACCTAACCTAACCTAACCTAACCTAACCTAACCTAACCTAACCTAACCTAACCTAACCTAACCTAACCTAACCTAACCTAACCTAACCTAACCTAACCTAACCTAACCTAACCTAACCTAACCTAACCTAACCTAACCTAACCTAACCTAACCTAACCTAACCTAACCTAACCTAACCTAACCTAACCTAACCTAACCTAACCTAACCTAACCTAACCTAACCTAACCTAACCTAACCTAACCTAACCTAACCTAACCTAACCTAACCTAACCTAACCTAACCTAACCTAACCTAACCTAACCTAACCTAACCTAACCTAACCTAACCTAACCTAACCTAACCTAACCTAACCTAACCTAACCTAACCTAACCTAACCTAACCTAACCTAACCTAACCTAACCTAACCTAACCTAACCTAACCTAACCTAACCTAACCTAACCTAACCTAACCTAACCTAACCTAACCTAACCTAACCTAACCTAACCTAACCTAACCTAACCTAACCTAACCTAACCTAACCTAACCTAACCTAACCTAACCTAACCTAACCTAACCTAACCTAACCTAACCTAACCTAACCTAACCTAACCTAACCTAACCTAACCTAACCTAACCTAACCTAACCTAACCTAACCTAACCTAACCTAACCTAACCTAACCTAACCTAACCTAACCTAACCTAACCTAACCTAACCTAACCTAACCTAACCTAACCTAACCTAACCTAACCTAACCTAACCTAACCTAACCTAACCTAACCTAACCTAACCTAACCTAACCTAACCTAACCTAACCTAACCTAACCTAACCTAACCTAACCTAACCTAACCTAACCTAACCTAACCTAACCTAACCTAACCTAACCTAACCTAACCTAACCTAACCTAACCTAACCTAACCTAACCTAACCTAACCTAACCTAACCTAACCTAACCTAACCTAACCTAACCTAACCTAACCTAACCTAACCTAACCTAACCTAACCTAACCTAACCTAACCTAACCTAACCTAACCTAACCTAACCTAACCTAACCTAACCTAACCTAACCTAACCTAACCTAACCTAACCTAACCTAACCTAACCTAACCTAACCTAACCTAACCTAACCTAACCTAACCTAACCTAACCTAACCTAACCTAACCTAACCTAACCTAACCTAACCTAACCTAACCTAACCTAACCTAACCTAACCTAACCTAACCTAACCTAACCTAACCTAACCTAACCTAACCTAACCTAACCTAACCTAACCTAACCTAACCTAACCTAACCTAACCTAACCTAACCTAACCTAACCTAACCTAACCTAACCTAACCTAACCTAACCTAACCTAACCTAACCTAACCTAACCTAACCTAACCTAACCTAACCTAACCTAACCTAACCTAACCTAACCTAACCTAACCTAACCTAACCTAACCTAACCTAACCTAACCTAACCTAACCTAACCTAACCTAACCTAACCTAACCTAACCTAACCTAACCTAACCTAACCTAACCTAACCTAACCTAACCTAACCTAACCTAACCTAACCTAACCTAACCTAACCTAACCTAACCTAACCTAACCTAACCTAACCTAACCTAACCTAACCTAACCTAACCTAACCTAACCTAACCTAACCTAACCTAACCTAACCTAACCTAACCTAACCTAACCTAACCTAACCTAACCTAACCTAACCTAACCTAACCTAACCTAACCTAACCTAACCTAACCTAACCTAACCTAACCTAACCTAACCTAACCTAACCTAACCTAACCTAACCTAACCTAACCTAACCTAACCTAACCTAACCTAACCTAACCTAACCTAACCTAACCTAACCTAACCTAACCTAACCTAACCTAACCTAACCTAACCTAACCTAACCTAACCTAACCTAACCTAACCTAACCTAACCTAACCTAACCTAACCTAACCTAACCTAACCTAACCTAACCTAACCTAACCTAACCTAACCTAACCTAACCTAACCTAACCTAACCTAACCTAACCTAACCTAACCTAACCTAACCTAACCTAACCTAACCTAACCTAACCTAACCTAACCTAACCTAACCTAACCTAACCTAACCTAACCTAACCTAACCTAACCTAACCTAACCTAACCTAACCTAACCTAACCTAACCTAACCTAACCTAACCTAACCTAACCTAACCTAACCTAACCTAACCTAACCTAACCTAACCTAACCTAACCTAACCTAACCTAACCTAACCTAACCTAACCTAACCTAACCTAACCTAACCTAACCTAACCTAACCTAACCTAACCTAACCTAACCTAACCTAACCTAACCTAACCTAACCTAACCTAACCTAACCTAACCTAACCTAACCTAACCTAACCTAACCTAACCTAACCTAACCTAACCTAACCTAACCTAACCTAACCTAACCTAACCTAACCTAACCTAACCTAACCTAACCTAACCTAACCTAACCTAACCTAACCTAACCTAACCTAACCTAACCTAACCTAACCTAACCTAACCTAACCTAACCTAACCTAACCTAACCTAACCTAACCTAACCTAACCTAACCTAACCTAACCTAACCTAACCTAACCTAACCTAACCTAACCTAACCTAACCTAACCTAACCTAACCTAACCTAACCTAACCTAACCTAACCTAACCTAACCTAACCTAACCTAACCTAACCTAACCTAACCTAACCTAACCTAACCTAACCTAACCTAACCTAACCTAACCTAACCTAACCTAACCTAACCTAACCTAACCTAACCTAACCTAACCTAACCTAACCTAACCTAACCTAACCTAACCTAACCTAACCTAACCTAACCTAACCTAACCTAACCTAACCTAACCTAACCTAACCTAACCTAACCTAACCTAACCTAACCTAACCTAACCTAACCTAACCTAACCTAACCTAACCTAACCTAACCTAACCTAACCTAACCTAACCTAACCTAACCTAACCTAACCTAACCTAACCTAACCTAACCTAACCTAACCTAACCTAACCTAACCTAACCTAACCTAACCTAACCTAACCTAACCTAACCTAACCTAACCTAACCTAACCTAACCTAACCTAACCTAACCTAACCTAACCTAACCTAACCTAACCTAACCTAACCTAACCTAACCTAACCTAACCTAACCTAACCTAACCTAACCTAACCTAACCTAACCTAACCTAACCTAACCTAACCTAACCTAACCTAACCTAACCTAACCTAACCTAACCTAACCTAACCTAACCTAACCTAACCTAACCTAACCTAACCTAACCTAACCTAACCTAACCTAACCTAACCTAACCTAACCTAACCTAACCTAACCTAACCTAACCTAACCTAACCTAACCTAACCTAACCTAACCTAACCTAACCTAACCTAACCTAACCTAACCTAACCTAACCTAACCTAACCTAACCTAACCTAACCTAACCTAACCTAACCTAACCTAACCTAACCTAACCTAACCTAACCTAACCTAACCTAACCTAACCTAACCTAACCTAACCTAACCTAACCTAACCTAACCTAACCTAACCTAACCTAACCTAACCTAACCTAACCTAACCTAACCTAACCTAACCTAACCTAACCTAACCTAACCTAACCTAACCTAACCTAACCTAACCTAACCTAACCTAACCTAACCTAACCTAACCTAACCTAACCTAACCTAACCTAACCTAACCTAACCTAACCTAACCTAACCTAACCTAACCTAACCTAACCTAACCTAACCTAACCTAACCTAACCTAACCTAACCTAACCTAACCTAACCTAACCTAACCTAACCTAACCTAACCTAACCTAACCTAACCTAACCTAACCTAACCTAACCTAACCTAACCTAACCTAACCTAACCTAACCTAACCTAACCTAACCTAACCTAACCTAACCTAACCTAACCTAACCTAACCTAACCTAACCTAACCTAACCTAACCTAACCTAACCTAACCTAACCTAACCTAACCTAACCTAACCTAACCTAACCTAACCTAACCTAACCTAACCTAACCTAACCTAACCTAACCTAACCTAACCTAACCTAACCTAACCTAACCTAACCTAACCTAACCTAACCTAACCTAACCTAACCTAACCTAACCTAACCTAACCTAACCTAACCTAACCTAACCTAACCTAACCTAACCTAACCTAACCTAACCTAACCTAACCTAACCTAACCTAACCTAACCTAACCTAACCTAACCTAACCTAACCTAACCTAACCTAACCTAACCTAACCTAACCTAACCTAACCTAACCTAACCTAACCTAACCTAACCTAACCTAACCTAACCTAACCTAACCTAACCTAACCTAACCTAACCTAACCTAACCTAACCTAACCTAACCTAACCTAACCTAACCTAACCTAACCTAACCTAACCTAACCTAACCTAACCTAACCTAACCTAACCTAACCTAACCTAACCTAACCTAACCTAACCTAACCTAACCTAACCTAACCTAACCTAACCTAACCTAACCTAACCTAACCTAACCTAACCTAACCTAACCTAACCTAACCTAACCTAACCTAACCTAACCTAACCTAACCTAACCTAACCTAACCTAACCTAACCTAACCTAACCTAACCTAACCTAACCTAACCTAACCTAACCTAACCTAACCTAACCTAACCTAACCTAACCTAACCTAACCTAACCTAACCTAACCTAACCTAACCTAACCTAACCTAACCTAACCTAACCTAACCTAACCTAACCTAACCTAACCTAACCTAACCTAACCTAACCTAACCTAACCTAACCTAACCTAACCTAACCTAACCTAACCTAACCTAACCTAACCTAACCTAACCTAACCTAACCTAACCTAACCTAACCTAACCTAACCTAACCTAACCTAACCTAACCTAACCTAACCTAACCTAACCTAACCTAACCTAACCTAACCTAACCTAACCTAACCTAACCTAACCTAACCTAACCTAACCTAACCTAACCTAACCTAACCTAACCTAACCTAACCTAACCTAACCTAACCTAACCTAACCTAACCTAACCTAACCTAACCTAACCTAACCTAACCTAACCTAACCTAACCTAACCTAACCTAACCTAACCTAACCTAACCTAACCTAACCTAACCTAACCTAACCTAACCTAACCTAACCTAACCTAACCTAACCTAACCTAACCTAACCTAACCTAACCTAACCTAACCTAACCTAACCTAACCTAACCTAACCTAACCTAACCTAACCTAACCTAACCTAACCTAACCTAACCTAACCTAACCTAACCTAACCTAACCTAACCTAACCTAACCTAACCTAACCTAACCTAACCTAACCTAACCTAACCTAACCTAACCTAACCTAACCTAACCTAACCTAACCTAACCTAACCTAACCTAACCTAACCTAACCTAACCTAACCTAACCTAACCTAACCTAACCTAACCTAACCTAACCTAACCTAACCTAACCTAACCTAACCTAACCTAACCTAACCTAACCTAACCTAACCTAACCTAACCTAACCTAACCTAACCTAACCTAACCTAACCTAACCTAACCTAACCTAACCTAACCTAACCTAACCTAACCTAACCTAACCTAACCTAACCTAACCTAACCTAACCTAACCTAACCTAACCTAACCTAACCTAACCTAACCTAACCTAACCTAACCTAACCTAACCTAACCTAACCTAACCTAACCTAACCTAACCTAACCTAACCTAACCTAACCTAACCTAACCTAACCTAACCTAACCTAACCTAACCTAACCTAACCTAACCTAACCTAACCTAACCTAACCTAACCTAACCTAACCTAACCTAACCTAACCTAACCTAACCTAACCTAACCTAACCTAACCTAACCTAACCTAACCTAACCTAACCTAACCTAACCTAACCTAACCTAACCTAACCTAACCTAACCTAACCTAACCTAACCTAACCTAACCTAACCTAACCTAACCTAACCTAACCTAACCTAACCTAACCTAACCTAACCTAACCTAACCTAACCTAACCTAACCTAACCTAACCTAACCTAACCTAACCTAACCTAACCTAACCTAACCTAACCTAACCTAACCTAACCTAACCTAACCTAACCTAACCTAACCTAACCTAACCTAACCTAACCTAACCTAACCTAACCTAACCTAACCTAACCTAACCTAACCTAACCTAACCTAACCTAACCTAACCTAACCTAACCTAACCTAACCTAACCTAACCTAACCTAACCTAACCTAACCTAACCTAACCTAACCTAACCTAACCTAACCTAACCTAACCTAACCTAACCTAACCTAACCTAACCTAACCTAACCTAACCTAACCTAACCTAACCTAACCTAACCTAACCTAACCTAACCTAACCTAACCTAACCTAACCTAACCTAACCTAACCTAACCTAACCTAACCTAACCTAACCTAACCTAACCTAACCTAACCTAACCTAACCTAACCTAACCTAACCTAACCTAACCTAACCTAACCTAACCTAACCTAACCTAACCTAACCTAACCTAACCTAACCTAACCTAACCTAACCTAACCTAACCTAACCTAACCTAACCTAACCTAACCTAACCTAACCTAACCTAACCTAACCTAACCTAACCTAACCTAACCTAACCTAACCTAACCTAACCTAACCTAACCTAACCTAACCTAACCTAACCTAACCTAACCTAACCTAACCTAACCTAACCTAACCTAACCTAACCTAACCTAACCTAACCTAACCTAACCTAACCTAACCTAACCTAACCTAACCTAACCTAACCTAACCTAACCTAACCTAACCTAACCTAACCTAACCTAACCTAACCTAACCTAACCTAACCTAACCTAACCTAACCTAACCTAACCTAACCTAACCTAACCTAACCTAACCTAACCTAACCTAACCTAACCTAACCTAACCTAACCTAACCTAACCTAACCTAACCTAACCTAACCTAACCTAACCTAACCTAACCTAACCTAACCTAACCTAACCTAACCTAACCTAACCTAACCTAACCTAACCTAACCTAACCTAACCTAACCTAACCTAACCTAACCTAACCTAACCTAACCTAACCTAACCTAACCTAACCTAACCTAACCTAACCTAACCTAACCTAACCTAACCTAACCTAACCTAACCTAACCTAACCTAACCTAACCTAACCTAACCTAACCTAACCTAACCTAACCTAACCTAACCTAACCTAACCTAACCTAACCTAACCTAACCTAACCTAACCTAACCTAACCTAACCTAACCTAACCTAACCTAACCTAACCTAACCTAACCTAACCTAACCTAACCTAACCTAACCTAACCTAACCTAACCTAACCTAACCTAACCTAACCTAACCTAACCTAACCTAACCTAACCTAACCTAACCTAACCTAACCTAACCTAACCTAACCTAACCTAACCTAACCTAACCTAACCTAACCTAACCTAACCTAACCTAACCTAACCTAACCTAACCTAACCTAACCTAACCTAACCTAACCTAACCTAACCTAACCTAACCTAACCTAACCTAACCTAACCTAACCTAACCTAACCTAACCTAACCTAACCTAACCTAACCTAACCTAACCTAACCTAACCTAACCAACCCAGTCCCCCGTGAGTCGTACGCCCGACCGTCACGATTTTTACGCGCTCCACACCGCTAAAATCGAAGTTGCTAGCAAAGTTCTGAAAAATATAGTGTTCTATATATCAAAAGACGCGGCTCGGTGAGCACTACATGATCGTGCAAAAAATTTTAAAATCGTGTAAAGCACTCAAAAACGGCGAGCAAAAAACGGGACAAAAACAATAAAAGTGAGGACCACGTACCATTTGAGGCGTTTGACGCGCGATTTGTCGCGATAACCCTAAAATTTTTTTTGTGAAAGGTGTACCTAAGACTACTGTCTACACCCTCCCGAAGTTTCAGATTTTTCACGAGGGTCCTTAGTGTTTTTCCGCGAGTTTTTCTTAAATCGGCAGTGAAAAAGTTGGGCAAAAAGTTAATTTTGCCCAGCCAGTGACCAAGAGTTGCCCAGTGATACTCACCATATTGTGTCGTACTGAGCCACCCATCATCCCAGCGAATCTGAGGTCCCTGCGACCTGGATCGGCGAAGTTACAGCTGTTTTAGCAGCGACCAAGAAGTCCTTCAGGAGTTTCAACAAGCGGAAAAACTACCCTAGGGAAGAAGGAAGTTGCTTCAACGCAGTCACCCTGTAGCCCAGGTCAGCACCTTCCATTTGAACCATCAAGGACTAAAATCCACTTATATTTGGACCCAATCTAGCAGTTTTAAATTATCAAAAATAAGATTGTGTAAATTAGTGTTTGTTTTTCAAATTATTTCAAGTGTTTTCAGTGTATTTCATTAAAGTAACTTCACTATCAATTAGGGGAACTTACGGCCTGTGTGCCTTTTAAAAATCATTTAATTAGACCCAGTAGTTTTTAAGTTATAGCTTTTCCCCGAACTGTCTATTTTCCCCGATTCCCACCTCAGCGGGAACCACGTGGAAATATTTATAACCCCTTAAATTTCGAAAATAAGACACCGCAGAGGAAAAGTGGTAGTTTAGCAGGTTATTTCCTCATCAAGGGCTACCTGATCCACCTATTAAATTCCTTCTGCGACGTCTTTAAAAAACTTTTGGGGTAAAATTACGTAGTTTTTTCCAAAATTTACCCATTTACCCCGAATAAATTATAGTTTTTAAAATTGTCGTAAACTAGTTTAAAGTCATCTACAATACATCCCATGCTAAATTACATTCAAAATTTCCAAAAATTTATGGTACATCTCAACTTGCATTCCTTGGGGAAACAAACTTAACTTTGCGGCTGTGTGTTTCATTCACTTTTGCTCACCCGGTTAGCACAATTATTACGGCAAAACCGCTGTTCAGAAAACTCTGAAAGTTTGCTGTGTACATGAGAAGCCCTCTAGCAATACCTATCTCGAATTTGAGCCCTGTACACACAAATCCTTAGATTAAATTGGTGTTTTTTCCGGAGCCCTCCGAGAATAAATTATTTCAACGGCTGTAACGGTAAGTTTGTTTCCGTGACCCATGACTGGGCAAAATATTGTAGAATAGAAGTTTCCTAGTGCTCGAATCCAAAGAACCCTAACACGGGTACCCTGAGACGTGAACACCGGATTTGGGAAAAATCAAAATATTGCACCCCTATCTCCCTCCCTTATGTTTATGCTGGAATTTCCCTTCTGGAATAATAGCAGACTAATATAAATAGTATTGATAATATCTTTTAATAAAAAATAAAAATAAAAAATCAGTTTATTAAAAGTTCACTCGGCACAGGGAATCGAACCCGGAACCTTGAGTCAAAACTCCCGAGTTTTAAGTCCAAATATCTCAGGAACGGTGCGACCTAGACGAAATTTGACACAAGATTGTGTATATTATATATAATATACACACCTGACCGCACCGCTCCAGTGTATCCCTCCCCCCACCCTAAACTCCCAAATTACAACCCTTAAATTGCACCCCTACCACTAAAAATTTAAATTCCCCTAGAAACCCAGTTACTAATACACTAATACTCCCTTTTAACCACCCCATTGTAAATTTCGTTTTTATAAAAATTTCCTACCCTTATTTATAACTTTTGGTTTTGAAATTTGAATTCAAATATCTCAGGAACGGTGCGACCTAGACGAAATTTGACACAAGTTTGTGTATATTATTTATAATATACACACCTGACCGCACCGCTCCCGTGTATCCCTTCCCCCACCCTGAACCCCTAAATTACAACCCTTAATTTGCACCCCTACCACTAAAAATTTAAATTCCCCTAGAATTTAGTTATTAATACACTAATACTTCCTTTTAACCACCCTATTGTAAACTTCGTTATTTATAAAATTCCCTACCCTTAATTATAACATTTTGGTTTTGAAGTTTGAAATTTAAATATCTCAAGAACGGTGCGAGCTAGACGAAATCTGACACAAGATTGTGTATATTATATATAATATACACACCGGTCCGCACCGCTCCTGTGCATCCCCTCCCCCACCCTAAACCCCCAAATTACAACCCCTAAATTTCACCCCTACCACTAAAAATTTAAATTCCCTTAGAATTCAGTTATCAATACACTAATACTCCCTTTTAACCACCCTATTGTAAATTTCGTTTTCTATAAAATTCCACCCTTATTTATAACATTTTGGTTTTGAAGTTTGAAATTTAAATATCTCAAGAACGGTGCGAGCTAGACGAAATCTGACACAAGATTGTGTATATTATATATAATATACACACCGGTCCGCACCGCTCCTGTGCATCCCCTCCCCCACCCTAAACCCCCAAATTACAACCCCTAAATTTCACCCCTACCACTAAAAATTTAAATTCCCTTAGAATTCAGTTATTAATACACTAATACTCCCTTTAACCACCCTATTGTAAATTTCGCTTTCTATAAAATTCCACCCTTATTTATAACATTTTGGTTTTGAAGTTGGAATCTAAATACCTCAAGAACGGCGCGAGCTAGACGAAATCTGATACAGGATTGTGTATATTATTTATAATATACACACCGGACCGCACCGCTCCCGTGTATCCCTTCCCCCACCCTGAACCCCTAAATTACAACCCTTAAATTGCACCCCTACCACTAAAAACTTAAATTCCCCTAGAAACCCAGTTACTAATACAATAATACTCCATTTTAACCACCCCATTGTAAATTTCGTTTTATAAAAATTTCCTACCCTTATTCATAATAATTTAGTTTGAAGTTTGAAACTTAAATATCTCAAGAACGGTGCGAGCTAGACGAAATCTGACACAGGATTGTGTATATTACTTGTAATATACACACCGGACCGCACCGCTCCCGGGTATCCCTTCCCCCACCCTAAACCCCTAAATTACAACCCTTATTTTGCACCCCTACCACTAAAAAATTTAATTCCCCTAGAATTCAGTTATTAATACACTAATATTCCCTTTAACCACCCCATTGTAAATTTCGTTTTTTATAAAATTCCCCACCCCTATTGCAATATTTTGGTTTTCTATACAGATTGGGTGCGCTGTTGACTACGATCTTAGATCGGAATTTGTGAATCGACGAGGCACTGTAGCCATAATTTAGTTTAGTTTAGTTTTAAGACCTTTACAATTGTAATTTTAATTCTCTTTATATTTACAATACTTTTACATTTTACAATTTACATTTACTTTTACACTTTTACACTTATTATTTATTTTTCCTGCGCCTTGCTCTCGCAAAATCCCTCTTAAACCTTTATTGTAAATTCGTTTTTATAAAAATTCACCCTTATTTATAACATTTTGGTTTTGTAGTTTGAATCTATATATCTCAAGAACGGTGCGAGCTAGACGAAATCTGCCACAGGATTGTGTATATTACTTATAATATACACACCGGACCGCACCGCTCCCGGGTATCCCTTCCCCCACCCTAAACCCCTAAATTACAACCCTTAATTTGCACCCCTACCCACTAAAATTCTAAACTCCTCTAGAAACTCAGTTTAATACTAATACTCCCCTTTTAACTACCCCATTGTTAATTTCGTTTTTTATAGAAATTTCCACCCATATTCCAATATTTCGTTTTTCTATATAAACTGGGTGCGTTGTTGACTACGATCTTAGATCGGGATTTGTGAATCGACGAGGCACTGTAGCCATAGTTTAGTTTAGTTTAGTTTTAAGACCTTTTACAATTTTAATTTATATTTCTTTATATTTTACAATACTTTTACAATTTACAATTTACAATTATTTTTACACTTTTTACTTTACACTTATTATTTATGCGCCTTGCTCTCGCAAAATCCGATAAACATTTGCACGTCACGTGGTAATTTACAACCACTGTAACGTGCAAATCGAGAGCAAACTTGCGAGACAAGCACCTATAAAGACAACATGTTTGGCATAAGGACACCGGCCAAGGCACACAAGGCGAGAGAGGAGATCACCCCAAAAAAAATGGAGGCAGATAAAACTTCCACTGCCTCGACCTCCACAGTTAGAAAAAGCATTGGGGAATGGGAGGCCGGAAAAACCGACTCATTAAAAAAGCCTCAAACCACCTCTGTCGAACCTTCCACTGCCGCGTCCACCTCAGTCGCTGCCTCGGATCCTCCGATCTCGGTTGAGCAGCAGAAACCGAGAGACAGGCTTTCCGAGGCCAAAGCGTGCCTAATGAAGATTAAATTTCAGTTGAGTGCTTCACGGAACACAAAAACTGAAATTAAATCTGAGATAAACTTGGCATCGGAAAGGCTGTTCAAGCTCGTTAAAGAGGCAGAGTCCGCAACAAATAAAAAAAAGGAACTGCCTCAGGAACGAATCTTGGAGCAGAAAGAGAGCCAGGTCGGGGGATCGGAGGGGGCCGGGGGGAATAAAGAATTGGTGGAACAGCTGGAAAAAATCACCTGGTTGCGCTCCACTCTGGAAGAGCAAGCTCAACTAGTGAAGGAGGGCAACCAGATGATTAAAGAACTACGAGGCGATTTTAAGAAGCAAAAGGCCTACCTGGAGTCACGTGACAGCGGCCGGCATGATGATGCGGAAATCCTAAAGGAAATCCAAGGGTTAAGGGAGACCACCCAGGAGATGGGAAGACAGGTATCGGAGAGGAGGGTGGAAGCCCCCACTTTCTCAGAAGCCTTATCCACACCCCCAATCTCCTGGGCGGAGAAACCGAAACACTCCATCATCGTGTCGTCCGAGGTCACGATGGACACCAGTACGGAGGTCATCGGCAGAGTAAGGGAGGCGCTGGACGCAAAGAAGAGCGGTCTGCAGGTTGATAGGGTCCGGAAGGTTAGGGATAGGAGGGTAATCCTTAGTTTCAACACTAAGGCGGAATTGGCAAAGTCAACGGCCCAATTAAAAATGGACAAAAACCTAAAAGTGGAAGAGGCTCAAAACAGAAACCCACTGGTAATTATTAAGGACCTCCTATCCTATAACAGTAATGAGGACATTCAGACCGCTCTAAAGACACAAAACACTCGGCTGTTGGGTGACCTGACGGCCGACGAGGCATCAGTCACGGTTAAATACCGTAGGAGAGCGCGAAACTCACTTGAAAGTCACGTCATCCTGCAGGTTACACCAAAAATGTGGCAGAGGCTTACGTCGGCCGGCAGGATCTACATAGATCTGCAGAGTGTGAGAGTCTACGACCAGACGCCTCTTATCCAGTGCACAAGATGCCTAGCATATGGGCATGGGAGGAAACTCTGCACAGAGACCGTGGACTTGTGCACATACTGTGGAGGGCCACATTTAAAGGCGGAGTGCCCGAGAGTGGAAATGGGTGATCGACCGTCATGCAAAAACTGTGTGAAAGAGAAGAATGTGGACACAGGCCATACCGCCTATAGTATGGAGTGCCAGGTGCGGAAAAAATGGGATGCGATATCGCGAGCGGCAGTAGCATATTGCTAAGGTGGTTCCAGGTGCTCCTCAGACGAATACAGCCCCAGTATGCATTGCAGCGCAGGCAAACCTCCAAAGGAAAGAGCTCGCAACTAACGAACTTATGCTCGAGGCTGCAAAGCGAAAAATCGCCTTTGCTCTGGTCCAGGAGCCATATGTGGGTGGTATTAAGGCAATGAAGTCGTACGGGGGGGCAAGGGTCTACCAGAATGCTAATCGCAGTGAGGGCACTGTGAAGTCAGCGATAGTGGTGTTCGATAGTAATATCGACGTCACACAGTGTCCAACGTTCACCACCAACAACATCGTGGTGGTGAAACTGCAAACAAGCGAGTGGGAGATGCTTGCCGTCTCGTACTACTTTGAGCCTGATAAGCCCATTGGCCCATACTTGGACCACATAACGAGAGTCATGAACGAGCTAAAGCCCAAGAAAGCCATCATTGGAGGTGATGCCAATGCAAAAAGCATATGGTGGGGAAGTACTGTGATCGATGATAGGGGAGATGAGCTGGCAGGAATGATCGGAGAACTTGGACTGCAGATACTAAATCGCGGGAACACACCCACCTTCGACACCATCAGAGGGGGGCGCAGAATAACGAGCCACGTCGATGTGACGATGTGTACGGAGGACTTCCTAGACTTGGTAGACGACTGGACGGTTGCTGAAGACCTAATAAGCTCGGATCATAACGGCATAATAATAAAAATTAAATTAACCAGAGGTAAAAGCATTTGCATAAAAAGGACTACAAGGAAATATAACACAAAAAAGGCTAATTGGGAGCTATTTTATAAAGAAATGGACCAATTAAAGGTAGAACATAGTATTAGTAAACTTGAGATAGAACAAATTAATAGTAACAAAAATTTAGATAAAATTATAGAAACACATGCAATGGTAATAACCAAAGCATGTGAATTAGCAATACCCAGAAAGAAAGAAAGTCAAAAACTTACCATGCCGTGGTGGTCCGAAGAGCTCGAGGTTATGAAGCACGAAGTCGCTACCAGGAAGAGAAGAATCCGGTGCGCTGCGCCGTCCCGAAGAGAGGGTGTGATCTCGCTGTATCTGCAAGAAAAGGAAAAATATGAGACAGAGGCGAAAAAATGCCAAATAGAAAGCTGGAAAGGGTTTTGCCAGAAACAAAATAAGGAAGGAGTCTGGGAAGGAATATACAGGGTCATAAAAAATACTATGAAAAGGCAAGAAGATCTGCCACTGGAAAAGAACGGAAGGGAAGTAGGGCAAAAAGAATCTGCGAGGCTGTTGGCGGAAACCTTCTACCCCGAAGACATGGATGAAGATGATAGCCCATACCATCAACGGATAAGAGCTCTTGCTTGCCGAGTAAACGACTGGAGCCATGAAGAAAATCATGACCCGGCGTTTACGACGGAGGAGCTCATATCCGTGACGGAGAGCTTTAATCCTAAGAAAGCACCCGGGGTAGACGGGTTCACAGCGGATATTTGCCAGCATGCAATTAAGAATGATACAGACCTGCATCTCACAATCCTAAACAAATGCCTGGAATTGACTCACTTCCCCACGATCTGGAAGGAGGCCACCGTGGTGGTGTTGCGGAAACCTGGAAAGGACAACTACGCCAGCCCCAAGTCATACAGACCGATCGGACTGCTCCCGGTAATGGGAAAAATATTGGAGAAGATGTTGGTCAGAAGACTGAGATGGTACCTGACACCCCGAACAAGTCCCCGCCAGTACGGCTTTATGCCGCAACGTAGCACGGAAGACTCCCTCTATGACCTGATGGCACACGTGAGGGGCAAACTCCAAGAGAGGAAGCTCATCACGATGGTGTCACTTGATATAGAGGGAGCCTTCGACAGCGCTTGGTGGCCAGCCATAAAGGTCAGACTGGCGGAAGAACAGTGCCCGGTGAACCTCAGGAGGATGATAGCCAGCTATCTAAGTGACCGTCAGGTCCGGGTACGATATGCTGGCCATGAGTTCATCAAGGGCACCAACAAAGGGTGTGTTCAGGGATCGATAGGTGGCCCTGTCTTATGGAATCTCCTATTGGACCCATTACTGAGGAGCTTTACGCAGAGAGGCGATTACTGCCAGGCCTTTGCGGATGACGTGGTGCTGGTGTTCTCGGGGGAAACAGCCCTGGACATCGAACGACAAGCGAATGCCGCTCTCGAGCATGCTCGGGAGTGGGGTGTCATGAACAAACTTAAGTTCGCACCACACAAAACATGTGCTATGGTAATTACAAAAAAACTCAAGTATGACACGCCACTCTTGACCATGGGCGGGATCGGCATATCGATGTCCGACGAAATAAAAATCCTGGGGCTCACGATAGACAGCGGGTTGACGTTCAATGCCCACACTGCAAACATTTGTAGGAAGGCAGGGAACGTCAGCAAGCAACTGTCGAGGGCCGCCAGGGCCAGTTGGGGCCTCCACCCGGAGGTTGTCCGCATTATATACACCGCCACGGTGGAACCCTTGGTCACATACGCGGCCAGCGTGTGGGCACCTGCAACGAGGAAAGTATGTGTGCAGAGGCACCTAAATGCCGTGCAGAGGGCCTTTGTTCAAAAAATATGTAAAGCCTATAGAACAGTGTCCCTAAACGCCGCCTTGGTGCTGGCTGGGATACTCCCACTTGACATTCGAATAAGAGAAGCTGCGTCTCTCTACGAGGCCAAGAGGGGGGTGCCCCAGCTAGCACTGGGGGGCGCTGATGTGGAACAAATGACTCCGGCGTCAGATGCCCCGCATCCAGCAGAGCAGACGAGCCTGGAGTTCGTCAGCCTGATGGACGAGGAACTCTTCAAACACCATAGCAATTTTGCTATACGGATCTTCACGGACGGTAGCAAGATTGAGGGCAAGGTCGGCGCTGCTTATTCCGTATGGAATAGCAGTGCTGAGACCAAGGCAGTCAAGATCAAACTACCGTCCTACTGTACCGTCTATCAGGCGGAACTCCTGGCTCTATGCAGAGCTACAGGAGAAATCCTAAATAACGGGGAGAGCACCTTCGGTATATACAGCGACTCGATGGCGGCCCTCCAGGCAGCAATAAACCCTAACTCCACCCATCCCCTGGCTGTGGAAACAAGGGACACACTCAGACGCTGTAAGCTCCAAAATAAGAGTGTGTCCTTGTTCTGGATCAAGGCCCACGCAGGGTTGGATGGAAATGAAAGAGCGGATGAGCTTGCCAAGGAGGCCGCCCTTAAACTTAAAAAAGGTCCGGACTATGACCGGTGCCCTGTTTCATTCGTCAGGCGGAAGATCCGATTGGACTCCCTTGACGAATGGAACAGGAGGTACAAGTCCGGCCATACAGCCGCTGTGACGAAGGTGTTCTTCCCGGATGCGGTGGCAGCATATAAAAGTGTACGCAAAATGGAGCTAACAGGCATATCAACACAGATCCTGACAGGACACGGTGGGTTTTCCTCATACTTGTACAGGTTTAAGTGTAAGGAAAGCCCATCGTGTATATGTGACCCCGTGGAAGATGAGTCAATTCTGCACTTAATAATTGACTGCCCAGTTTATTGCAAAAAACGATATGAAGTAGAACATATGCTGGATATAGAAATAAAACTTGCCAACATTAAGATTATTATGTTAGAGAAGGAAAGAAGACGCATCTTCTTGAAATATTGTGTCCAAATAGGAGAAATGGCAGGAAAAAGGAATAAATAGGTGTAAAAGAAAATGCTAGAGTGTATATTATATATATATAACCATAGCATAAGTAAACTTAGGTATAAGAAAAATTATAATAATAAGTACAAGGACAAATGAGATGGGAGTAAATCGAAGCAAGTTGAGATGGTAACAGGAAGGAGAGATTGTAAAAATAAGTATGTTGTATTGTATTAATTTTCTGTAGTATGTAAGATAAAAAGAACAGAGTTTTGTTAGAATAGAATTAGATTAAGAAATTTATGTAAACCCTAGTATTAAGATTAATAAAGAACTCAACATGGTCTCGGATAATGTCCGAGGAGAAACTTAGCTCGCAGGCTCCGCCATAGCGCGGAGAGGTAGGCGCCAAAAAAAAAAAAAAAAAAAAAAAAAAAACCTAACCTAACCTAACCTAACCTAACCTAACCTAACCTAACCTAACCTAACCTAACCTAACCTAACCTAACCTAACCTAACCTAACCTAACCTAACCTAACCTAACCTAACCTAACCTAACCTAACCTAACCTAACCTAACCTAACCTAACCTAACCTAACCTAACCTAACCTAACCTAACCTAACCTAACCTAACCTAACCTAACCTAACCTAACCTAACCTAACCTAACCTAACCTAACCTAACCTAACCTAACCTAACCTAACCTAACCTAACCTAACCTAACCTAACCTAACCTAACCTAACCTAACCTAACCTAACCTAACCTAACCTAACCTAACCTAACCTAACCTAACCTAACCTAACCTAACCTAACCTAACCTAACCTAACCTAACCTAACCTAACCTAACCTAACCTAACCTAACCTAACCTAACCTAACCTAACCTAACCTAACCTAACCTAACCTAACCTAACCTAACCTAACCTAACCTAACCTAACCTAACCTAACCTAACCTAACCTAACCTAACCTAACCTAACCTAACCTAACCTAACCTAACCTAACCTAACCTAACCTAACCTAACCTAACCTAACCTAACCTAACCTAACCTAACCTAACCTAACCTAACCTAACCTAACCTAACCTAACCTAACCTAACCTAACCTAACCTAACCTAACCTAACCTAACCTAACCTAACCTAACCTAACCTAACCTAACCTAACCTAACCTAACCTAACCTAACCTAACCTAACCTAACCTAACCTAACCTAACCTAACCTAACCTAACCTAACCTAACCTAACCTAACCTAACCTAACCTAACCTAACCTAACCTAACCTAACCTAACCTAACCTAACCTAACCTAACCTAACCTAACCTAACCTAACCTAACCTAACCTAACCTAACCTAACCTAACCTAACCTAACCTAACCTAACCTAACCTAACCTAACCTAACCTAACCTAACCTAACCTAACCTAACCTAACCTAACCTAACCTAACCTAACCTAACCTAACCTAACCTAACCTAACCTAACCTAACCTAACCTAACCTAACCTAACCTAACCTAACCTAACCTAACCTAACCTAACCTAACCTAACCTAACCTAACCTAACCTAACCTAACCTAACCTAACCTAACCTAACCTAACCTAACCTAACCTAACCTAACCTAACCTAACCTAACCTAACCTAACCTAACCTAACCTAACCTAACCTAACCTAACCTAACCTAACCTAACCTAACCTAACCTAACCTAACCTAACCTAACCTAACCTAACCTAACCTAACCTAACCTAACCTAACCTAACCTAACCTAACCTAACCTAACCTAACCTAACCTAACCTAACCTAACCTAACCTAACCTAACCTAACCTAACCTAACCTAACCTAACCTAACCTAACCTAACCTAACCTAACCTAACCTAACCTAACCTAACCTAACCTAACCTAACCTAACCTAACCTAACCTAACCTAACCTAACCTAACCTAACCTAACCTAACCTAACCTAACCTAACCTAACCTAACCTAACCTAACCTAACCTAACCTAACCTAACCTAACCTAACCTAACCTAACCTAACCTAACCTAACCTAACCTAACCTAACCTAACCTAACCTAACCTAACCTAACCTAACCTAACCTAACCTAACCTAACCTAACCTAACCTAACCTAACCTAACCTAACCTAACCTAACCTAACCTAACCTAACCTAACCTAACCTAACCTAACCTAACCTAACCTAACCTAACCTAACCTAACCTAACCTAACCTAACCTAACCTAACCTAACCTAACCTAACCTAACCTAACCTAACCTAACCTAACCTAACCTAACCTAACCTAACCTAACCTAACCTAACCTAACCTAACCTAACCTAACCTAACCTAACCTAACCTAACCTAACCTAACCTAACCTAACCTAACCTAACCTAACCTAACCTAACCTAACCTAACCTAACCTAACCTAACCTAACCTAACCTAACCTAACCTAACCTAACCTAACCTAACCTAACCTAACCTAACCTAACCTAACCTAACCTAACCTAACCTAACCTAACCTAACCTAACCTAACCTAACCTAACCTAACCTAACCTAACCTAACCTAACCTAACCTAACCTAACCTAACCTAACCTAACCTAACCTAACCTAACCTAACCTAACCTAACCTAACCTAACCTAACCTAACCTAACCTAACCTAACCTAACCTAACCTAACCTAACCTAACCTAACCTAACCTAACCTAACCTAACCTAACCTAACCTAACCTAACCTAACCTAACCTAACCTAACCTAACCTAACCTAACCTAACCTAACCTAACCTAACCTAACCTAACCTAACCTAACCTAACCTAACCTAACCTAACCTAACCTAACCTAACCTAACCTAACCTAACCTAACCTAACCTAACCTAACCTAACCTAACCTAACCTAACCTAACCTAACCTAACCTAACCTAACCTAACCTAACCTAACCTAACCTAACCTAACCTAACCTAACCTAACCTAACCTAACCTAACCTAACCTAACCTAACCTAACCTAACCTAACCTAACCTAACCTAACCTAACCTAACCTAACCTAACCTAACCTAACCTAACCTAACCTAACCTAACCTAACCTAACCTAACCTAACCTAACCTAACCTAACCTAACCTAACCTAACCTAACCTAACCTAACCTAACCTAACCTAACCTAACCTAACCTAACCTAACCTAACCTAACCTAACCTAACCTAACCTAACCTAACCTAACCTAACCTAACCTAACCTAACCTAACCTAACCTAACCTAACCTAACCTAACCTAACCTAACCTAACCTAACCTAACCTAACCTAACCTAACCTAACCTAACCTAACCTAACCTAACCTAACCTAACCTAACCTAACCTAACCTAACCTAACCTAACCTAACCTAACCTAACCTAACCTAACCTAACCTAACCTAACCTAACCTAACCTAACCTAACCTAACCTAACCTAACCTAACCTAACCTAACCTAACCTAACCTAACCTAACCTAACCTAACCTAACCTAACCTAACCTAACCTAACCTAACCTAACCTAACCTAACCTAACCTAACCTAACCTAACCTAACCTAACCTAACCTAACCTAACCTAACCTAACCTAACCTAACCTAACCTAACCTAACCTAACCTAACCTAACCTAACCTAACCTAACCTAACCTAACCTAACCTAACCTAACCTAACCTAACCTAACCTAACCTAACCTAACCTAACCTAACCTAACCTAACCTAACCTAACCTAACCTAACCTAACCTAACCTAACCTAACCTAACCTAACCTAACCTAACCTAACCTAACCTAACCTAACCTAACCTAACCTAACCTAACCTAACCTAACCTAACCTAACCTAACCTAACCTAACCTAACCTAACCTAACCTAACCTAACCTAACCTAACCTAACCTAACCTAACCTAACCTAACCTAACCTAACCTAACCTAACCTAACCTAACCTAACCTAACCTAACCTAACCTAACCTAACCTAACCTAACCTAACCTAACCTAACCTAACCTAACCTAACCTAACCTAACCTAACCTAACCTAACCTAACCTAACCTAACCTAACCTAACCTAACCTAACCTAACCTAACCTAACCTAACCTAACCTAACCTAACCTAACCTAACCTAACCTAACCTAACCTAACCCAGTCCCCCGTGAGTCGTACGCCCGACCGTCACGATTTTTACGCGCTCCACACCGCTAAAATCGAAGTTGCTAGCAAAGTTCTGAAAAATATAGTGTTCTATATATCAAAAGACGCGGCTCGGTGAGCACTACATGATCGTGCTAAAAGTTTTAAAATCGTGTAAAGCACTCAAAAACGGCGAGCAAAAAACGGGACCAAAACAATAAAAGTGAGGACCACGTACCATTTGAGGCGTTTGACGCGCGATTTGTCGCGATAACCCTAAAATTTTTTTTGTGAAAAGTGTACCTAAGACTACTGTCTACACCCTCCCGAAGTTTCAGATTTTTCACGAGGGTCCTTAGTGTTTTTCCGCGAGTTTTTCTTAAATCGGCAGTGAAAAAGTTGGGCAAAAAGTTAATTTTGCCCAGCCAGTGACCAAGAGTGGCCCAGTGATACTCACCATATTGTGTCGTACTGAGCCACCCATCATCCCAGCGAATTTGAGGTCCCTGCGACCTGGACCGGCGAAGTTACAGCTGTTTTAGCAGCGACCAAGAAGTCCTTCAGGAGTTTCAACAAGCGGAAAAACTACCCTAGGGAAGAAGGAAGTTGCTTCAACGCAGTCACCCTGTAGCCCAGGTCAGCACCTTCCATTTGAACCATCAAGGACTAAAATCCACTTATATTTGGACCCAATCTAGCAGTTTTAAATTATCAAAAATAAGATTGTGTAAATTAGTGTTTGTTTTTCAAATTATTTCAAGTGTTTTCAGTGTATTTCATTAAAGTAACTTCACTATCAATTAGGGGAACTTACGGCCTGTGTGCCTTTTAAAAATCATTTAATTAGACCCAGTAGTTTTTAAGTTATAGCTTTTCCCCGAACTGTCTATCTTCCCCGATTCCCACCTCAGCGGGAACCACGTGGAAATATTTATAACCCCTTAAATTTCGAAAATAAGACACCGCAGAGGAAAAGTGGTAGTTTAGCAGGTTATTTCCTCATCAAGGGCTACCTGATCCACCTATTAAATTCCTTCTGCGACGTCTTTAAAAAACTTTTGGGGTAAAATTACGTAGTTTTTTCCAAAATTTACCCATTTACCCCGAATAAATTATAGTTTTTAAAATTGTCGTAAACTAGTTTAAAGTCATCTACAATACATCCCATGCTAAATTACATTCAAAATTTCCAAAAATTTATGGTACATCTCAACTTGCATTCCTTGGGGAAACAAACTTAACTTTGCGGCTGTGTGTTTCATTCACTTTTGCTCACCCGGTTAGCACAATTATTACGGCAAAACCGCTGTTCAGAAAACTCTGAAAGTTTGCTGTGTACATGAGAAGCCCTCTAGCAATACCTATCTCGAATTTGAGCCCTGTACACACAAATCCTTAGATTAAATTGGTGTTTTTTCCGGAGCCCTCCGAGAATAAATTATTTCAACGGCTGTAACGGTAAGTTTGTTTCCGTGACCCATGACTGGGCAAAATATTGTAGAATAGAAGTTTCCTAGTGCTCGAATCCAAAGAACCCTAACACGGGTACCCTGAGACGTGAACACCGGATTTGGGAAAAATCAAAATATTGCACCCCTATCTCCCTCCCTTATGTTTATGCTGGAATTTCCCTTCTGGAATAATAGCAGACCAATATAAATAGTATTGATAATATCTTTTAATAAAAAATAAAAATAAAAAATCAGTTTATTAAAAGTTCACTCGGCACAGGGAATCGAACCCGGAACCTTGAGTCAAAACTCCCGAGTTTTAAGTCCAAATATCTCAGGAACGGTGCGACCTAGACGAAATTTGACACAAGATTGTGTATATTATATATAATATACACACCTGACCGCACCGCTCCAGTGTATCCCTTCCCCCACCCTAAACTCCCAAATTACAACCCTTAAATTGCACCCCTACCACTAAAAATTTAAATTCCCCTAGAAACCCAGTTACTAATACACTAATACTCCCTTTTAACCACCCCATTGTAAATTTCGTTTTTATAAAAATTTCCTACCCTTATTTATAACTTTTGGTTTTGAAATTTGAATTCAAATATCTCAGGAACGGTGCGACCTAGACGAAATTTGACACAAGTTTGTGTATATTATTTATAATATACACACCTGACCGCACCGCTCCCGTGTATCCCTTCCCCCACCCTGAACCCCTAAATTACAACCCTTAATTTGCACCCCTACCACTAAAAATTTAAATTCCCTTAGAATTCAGTTATCAATACACTAATACTCCCTTTTAACCACCCTATTGTAAATTTCGTTTTCTATAAAATTCCACCCTTATTTATAACATTTTGGTTTTGAAGTTTGAATCTAAATACCTCAAGAACGGTGCGAGCTAGACGAAATCTGATACAGGATTGTGTATATTATTTATAATATACACACCGGACCGCACCGCTCCCGTGTATCCCTTCCCCCACCCTGAACCCCTAAATTACAACCCTTAATTTGCACCCCTACCACTAAAAATCTAAATTCCCTTAGAATTCATATTAATACACTAATACTCCCTTTTAACCACCCTATTGTAAATTTCGTTTTCTATAAAATTCCACCCTTATTTATAACATTTTGGTTTTGAAGTTGGAATCTAAATACCTCAAGAACGGTGCGAGTTAGACGAAATCTGACACAGGATTGTGTATATTATTTATAATATACACACCGGACCGCACCGCTCCCGTGTATCCCTTCCCCCACCCTGAACCCCTAAATTACAACCCTTAAATTGCACCCCTACCACTAAAAACTTAAATTCCCCTAGAAACCCAGTTACTAATACAATAATACTCCCTTTTAACCACCCCATTGTAAATTCCGTTTTATAAAAATTTCCTACCCTTATTCATAATAATTTAGTTTGAAGTTTGAAACTTAAATATCTCAAGAACGGTGCGAGCTAGACGAAATCTGACACAGGATTGTGTATATTACTTGTAATATACACACCGGACCGCACCGCTCCCGGGTATCCCTTCCCCCACCCTAAACCCCTAAATTACAACCCTTATTTTGCACCCCTACCACTAAAAAATTTAATTCCCCTAGAATTCAGTTATTAATACACTAATATTCCCTTTAACCACCCCATTGTAAATTTCGTTTTTTATAAAATTCCCCACCCCTATTGCAATATTTTGGTTTTCTATACAGATTGGGTGCGCTGTTGACTACGATCTTAGATCGGAATTTGTGAATCGACGAGGCACTGTAGCCATAGTTTAGTTTAGTTTAGTTTTAAGACCTTTACAATTGTAATTTTAATTCTCTTATATTTACAATACTTTTTACATTTTACAATTTACATTTACTTTTACACTTTACACTTATTATTTATTTTTCCTGCGCCTTGCTCTCGCAAAATCCCTCTTAAACCTTTATTGTAAATTCGTTTTTATAAAAATTCACCCTTATTTATAACATTTTGGTTTTGTAGTTTGAATCTATATATCTCAAGAACGGTGCGAGCTAGACGAAATCTGCCACAGGATTGTGTATATTACTTATAATATACACACCGGACCGCACCGCTCCCGGGTATCCCTTCCCCCACCCTAAACCCCTAAATTACAACCCTTAATTTGCACCCCTACCCACTAAAATTCTAAACTCCTCTAGAAACTCAGTTTAATACACTAATACTCCCCTTTTAACTACCCCATTGTTAATTTCGTTTTTTATAAAATTTTCCACCCATATTGCAATATTTCGTTTTTCTATATATAAACTGGGTGCGTTGTTGACTACGATCTTAGATCGGGATTTGTGAATCGACGAGGCACTGTAGCCATAGTTTAGTTTAGTTTAGTTTTAAGACCTTTTACAATTTTAATTTATATTTCTTTATATTTTACAATACTTTTACAATTTACAATTTACAATTATTTTTACACTTTTTACTTTACACTTATTATTTATGCGCCTTGCTCTCGCAAAATCCGATAAACATTTGCACGTCACGTGGTAATTTACAACCACTGTAACGTGCAAATCGAGAGCAAACTTGCGAGACAAGCACCTATAAAGACAAACATGTTTGGCATAAGGACACCGGCCAAGGCACACAAGGCGAGAGAGGAGATCACCCCAAAAAAAAAGGAGGCAGATAAAACTTCCACTGCCTCGACCTCCACAGTTAGAAAAAGCATTGGGGAATGGGAGGCCGGAAAAACCGACTCATTAAAAAAGCCTCAAACCACCTCTGTCGAACCTTCCACTGCCTCGTCCACCTCAGTCGCTGCCTCGGATCCTCCGATCTCGGTTGAGCAGCAGAAACCGAGAGACAGGCTTTCCGAGGCCAAAGCGTGCCTAATGAAGATTAAATTTCAGTTGAGTGCTTCACGGAACACAAAAACTGAAATTAAATCTGAGATAACTTTGGCATCGGAAAGGCTGTTCAAGCTCGTTAAAGAGGCAGAGTCCGCAACAAATAAAAAAAAGGAACTGCCTCAGGAACGAATCTTGGAGCAGAAAGAGAGCCAGGTCGGGGGATCGGAGGGGGCCGGGGGGAATAAAGAATTGGTGGAACAGCTGGAAAAAATCACCTGGTTGCGCTCCACTCTGGAAGAGCAAGCTCAACTAGTGAAGGAGGGCAACCAGATGATTAAAGAACTACGAGGCGATTTTAAGAAGCAAAAGGCCTACCTGGAGTCACGTGACAGCGGCCGGCATGATGATGTGGAAATCCTAAAGGAAATCCAAGGGTTAAGGGAGACCACCCAGGAGATGGGAAGACAGGTATCGGAGAGGAGGGTGGAAGCCCCCACTTTCTCAGAAGCCTTATCCACACCCCCAATCTCCTGGGCGGAGAAACCTAAACACTCCATCATCGTGTCGTCCGAGGTCACGATGGACACCAGTACGGATGTCATCGGCAGGGTAAGGGAGGCGCTGGACGCAAAGAAGAGCGGTCTGCAGGTTGATAGGGTCCGGAAGGTTAGGGATAGGAGGGTAATCCTTAGTTTTAATACTAAGGCGGAATTGGCAAAAACAACTGCCCAATTAAAGATAGACAAAAACCTAAAAGTGGAAGAGGCTCAAAATAGAAACCCACTGGTAATCATTAAGGACCTCCTATCCTATAACAGTAATGAGGACATTCAGACCGCTCTAAAGACACAAAACACTCGGCTTTTGGGTGACCTGACGGCCGACGAGGCATCAGTCACGGTTAAATACCGTAGGAGAGCGCGAAACTCACTTGAAAGTCACGTCATCCTGCAGGTTACACCAAAAATGTGGCAGAGGCTTACGTCGGCCGGCAGGATCTACATAGATCTGCAGAGTGTGAGAGTCTACGACCAGACGCCTCTTATCCAGTGCACAAGATGCCTAGCATATGGGCATGGGAGGAAACTCTGTACAGAGACCGTGGACTTGTGCACATACTGTGGAGGGCCACATCTAAAGGCGGAGTGCCCGAGGGTGGAAATGGGTGATCGACCGTCATGCAAAAACTGTGTGAAAGAGAAGAATGTGGACACAGGCCATACCGCCTACAGTATGGAGTGCCAGGTGCGGAAAAAATGGGATGCGATATCGCGAGCGGCAGTAGCGTATTGCTAAGGTGGTTCCAGGTGCTCCTCAGACGAATACAGCCCCAGTATGCATTGCAGCGCAGGCAAACCTCCAAAGGAAAGAGCTCGCAACTAGCGAACTTATGCTCGAGGCTGCAAAGCGAAAAATCGCCTTTGCTCTGGTCCAGGAGCCATATGTGGGTGGTATTAAGGCAATGAAGTCGTACGGGGGGGCAAGGGTCTACCAGAACGCTAATTGCAGTGAGGGCACTGTGAAATCAGCGATAGTGGTGTTCGATAGTAATATCGACGTCACACAGTGTCCTGGGTTCACCACCAACAACATCGTGGTGGTGAAGCTGCAAACAAGCGAGTGGGAGATGCTTGCCGTCTCGTACTATTTTGAGCCTGATAAGCCCATTGGCCCATACTTGGACCACATAACAAGAGTCATAAATGAGCTAAAGCCCAAGAAAGCCATCATTGGAGGTGATGCCAATGCAAAAAGCATATGGTGGGGAAGTACTGTCATCGATGATAGGGGAGATGAGCTGGCAGGAATGATCGGAGAACTCGGACTGCAGATACTAAATCGCGGGAACACACCCACCTTCGACACCATCAGAGGGGGGCGCAGAATAACGAGCCACGTCGATGTGACGATGTGTACGGAGGACTTCCTAGACTTGGTAGACGACTGGACGGTTGCTGAAGACCTAATAAGCTCGGATCATAACGGCATAATAATAAAAATTAAATTAACTAGAGGTAAAAGCATTTGCATAAAAAGGACTACAAGGAAATATAACACAAAAAAGGCTAATTGGGAGCTATTTTATAAAGAAATGGACCAATTAAAGGTAGAACATAGTATTAGTAAACTTAAGATAGAACAAATTAATAGTAACAAAAATTTAGATAAAATTATAGAAACACATGCAATGGTAATAACCAAAGCATGTGATTTAGCAATACCCAGAAAGAAAGAAAGTCAAAAACTTACCATGCCGTGGTGGTCCGAAGAGCTCGAGGTGATGAAGCACGAAGTCGCTACCAGGAAGAGAAGAATCCGGTGCGCTGCGTCGTCCCGAAGAGAGGGTGTGATCTCGCTGTATCTGCAAGAAAAGGAAAAATATGAGACAGAGGCGAAAAAATGCCAAATAGAAAGCTGGAAAGGGTTTTGCCAGAAACAAAATAAGGAAGGAGTCTGGGAAGGGATATATAGGGTCATAAAAAATACTATGAAAAGGCAAGAAGATCTGCCACTGGAAAAGAACGGAAGGGAAGTAGGGCAAGAAGAATCTGCGAGGCTGTTGGCGGAAACCTTCTACCCCGAAGACATGGATGAAGATGATAGCCCATACCATCAACGGATAAGAGCTCTTGCTTGCCGAGTAAACGACTGGAGCCATGAAGAAAATCATGACCCGGCGTTTACGACGGAGGAGCTCATATCCGTGACGGAGAGCTTTAATCCTAAGAAAGCACCCGGGGTAGACGGGTTCACAGCGGATATTTGCCAGCATGCAATTAAGAACGATACAGACCTGCATCTCGCAATACTAAACAAATGCCTGGAATTGACTCACTTCCCCACGATCTGGAAGGAGGCCACCGTGGTGGTGTTGCGGAAACCTGGAAAGGACAACTACGCCAGCCCCAAGTCATACAGACCGATCGGACTGCTCCCGGTAATGGGAAAAATATTGGAGAAGATGTTGGTCAGAAGACTGAGATGGTACCTGACACCCCGAACAAGTCCCCGCCAGTACGGCTTTATGCCGCAACGTAGCACGGAAGACTCCCTCTATGACCTGATGGCACACGTGAGGGGCAAACTCCATGAGAGGAAGCTCATCACGATGGTGTCACTTGATATAGAGGGAGCCTTCGACAGCGCTTGGTGGCCAGCCATAAAGGTCAGACTGGCGGAAGAACAGTGCCCGGTGAATCTCAGGAGGATGATAGCCAGCTATCTAAGTGACCGTCAGGTCCGGGTACGATATGCTGGCCATGAGTTCATCAAGGGCACCAACAAAGGGTGTGTTCAGGGATCGATAGGTGGCCCTGTCTTGTGGAATCTCCTATTGGACCCATTACTGAGGAGCTTTACGCAGAGAGGCGATTACTGCCAGGCCTTTGCGGATGACGTGGTGCTGGTGTTTTCGGGGGAAACAGCCCTGGACATCGAACGACAAGCGAATGCCGCTCTCGAGCATGCTCGGGAGTGGGGTGTCATGAACAAACTTAAGTTCGCACCACACAAAACATGTGCTATGGTAATAACAAAAAAACTCAAGTATGACACGCCACTCTTGACCATGGGCGGGATCGGCATATCGATGTCCGACGAAATAAAGATCCTGGGGCTCACGATAGACAGCGGGTTGACGTTCAATGCCCACACTGCAAACATTTGTAGGAAGGCAGGGAACGTCAGCAAGCAACTGTCGAGGGCCGCCAGGGCCAGTTGGGGCCTCCACCCGGAGGTTATCCGCATTATATACACCGCCACGGTGGAACCCTTGGTCACATACGCGGCTAGCGTGTGGGCACCTGCAACAAATAAAGCATGTGTGCAGAGGCACCTTAATGCCGTGCAGAGGGCCTTTGTCCAAAAGATATGTAAAGCTTACAGGACAGTGTCCCTAAACGCCGCCTTGGTGCTGGCTGGGATACTCCCACTTGACATTCGAATAAGAGAAGCTGCGTCTCTCTACGAGGCCAAGAGGGGGGTGCCCCAGCTAGCACTGGGGGGCGTTGACGTGGAACAAATGACTCCGGCGGCAGATGCCCCGCATCCAGCAGAGCAGACGAGCCTGGAGTTCGTCAGCCTGATGGACGAGGAACTCTTCAAATACCATAGCAATTTTGCTATACGGATCTTTACGGACGGTAGCAAGATTGAAGGCAAGGTCGGCGCTGCTTATTCCGTATGGAATAGCAGTGCTGAAACCAAGGCAGTCAAGATCAAACTACCGTCCTACTGCACCGTCTATCAGGCGGAACTCCTGGCTCTATGCAGAGCTACAGGAGAAATCCTAAACAACGGGGAGAGCACCTTCGGTATTTACAGCGACTCGATGGCGGCCCTCCAGGCAGCAATAAACCCTAACTCCACCCATCCCCTGGCTGTGGAAACAAGGGACACACTCAGACGCTGTAAGCTCCAAAATAAGAGTGTGTCCTTGTTCTGGATCAAGGCCCACGCAGGGTTGGATGGAAATGAAAGAGCGGATGAGCTTGCCAAGGAGGCCGCCCTCAAACTTAAAAAAGGCCCGGACTATGACCGGTGCCCTGTTTCATTCGTCAGGCGGAAGATCCGATTGGACTCCCTTGACGAATGGAACAGGAGGTACAAGTCCGGCCAGACAGCCGCTGTCACGAAGGTGTTCTTCCCGGATGCGGTGGCAGCATATCAAAATGTACGCAAAATGGACAAAACAGGCATCTTAACACAGATCTTGACAGGACACGGTGGGTTTTCCTCATACTTGTACAGGTTTAAGTGTAAGGAAAGCCCATCGTGTATATGTGACCCCGTGGAAGATGAGTCAATTCTGCACTTAATAATTGACTGCCCAGTTTATTGCAAAAAACGATATGAAGTAGAACATATGCTGGATATAGAAATAAAACTTGCCAACATTAAGATTATTATGTTAGAGAAGGAAAGAAGACGCATCTTCTTGAAATATTGTGTCCAAATAGGAGAAATGGCAGGAAAAAGGAATAAATAGGTGTAAAAGAAAATGCTAGAGTGTATATTATATATATATAACCATAGCATAAGTAAACTTAGGTATAAGAAAAATTATAATAATAAGTACAAGGACAAATGAGATGGGAGTAAATCGAAGCAAGTTGAGATGGTAACAGGAAGGAGAGATTGTAAAAATAAGTATGTTGTATTGTATTAATTTTCTGTAGTATGTAAGATAAAAAGAACAGAGTTTTGTTATAATAGAATTAGATTAAGAAATTTATGTAAACCCTAGTATTAAGATTAATAAAGAACTCAACATGGTCTCGGATAATGTCCGAGGAGAAACTTAGCTCGCAGGCTCCGCCATAGCGCGGAGAGGTAGGCGCCAAAAAAAAAAAAAAAAAAAAAAAAAAAAAACCTAACCTAACCTAACCTAACCTAACCTAACCTAACCTAACCTAACCTAACCTAACCTAACCTAACCTAACCTAACCTAACCTAACCTAACCTAACCTAACCTAACCTAACCTAACCTAACCTAACCTAACCTAACCTAACCTAACCTAACCTAACCTAACCTAACCTAACCTAACCTAACCTAACCTAACCTAACCTAACCTAACCTAACCTAACCTAACCTAACCTAACCTAACCTAACCTAACCTAACCTAACCTAACCTAACCTAACCTAACCTAACCTAACCTAACCTAACCTAACCTAACCTAACCTAACCTAACCTAACCTAACCTAACCTAACCTAACCTAACCTAACCTAACCTAACCTAACCTAACCTAACCTAACCTAACCTAACCTAACCTAACCTAACCTAACCTAACCTAACCTAACCTAACCTAACCTAACCTAACCTAACCTAACCTAACCTAACCTAACCTAACCTAACCTAACCTAACCTAACCTAACCTAACCTAACCTAACCTAACCTAACCTAACCTAACCTAACCTAACCTAACCTAACCTAACCTAACCTAACCTAACCTAACCTAACCTAACCTAACCTAACCTAACCTAACCTAACCTAACCTAACCTAACCTAACCTAACCTAACCTAACCTAACCTAACCTAACCTAACCTAACCTAACCTAACCTAACCTAACCTAACCTAACCTAACCTAACCTAACCTAACCTAACCTAACCTAACCTAACCTAACCTAACCTAACCGTGGTGGTCCGAGGAGCTCGTTGCGAAGAAAAAGGAAGTGGCAACTAAGAAGAACCGAATCCGCAACGCCGCACCGGTCCGGAGAGCGACGGTTGTCGAATCGTACCTGAAAGCAAAAGAAGAGTATGAAGACCAAGCCAAGAAAGCTCTGATAGCAAGCTGGAAAAAATTCTGCGGAAGACAAGATGGAGAAGGTCTTTGGGAGGGCATCTACAGAGTTATCAGAGGGACTACCAAGAGACAGGAGGATTTGACCTTGATGAGCGAAGGTGCATTTTTGAACCCGAGGGAATCGGTGGCCTTGCTCGCAGACACGTTCTATCCAAAGGATACAATCGAACTGGACAACGCAGACCACACGCTTACCAGAGAAGCAGCCAGACGGGTAAATGAATGGCAGCATGGTGAATATCATGACCCACCATTTACACCGCTGGAGCTGAAGACAGCTGTGGGACTTTTTAACGCGAAGAAAGCCCCCGGAGTGGATGGATACACGTCGGACATCTGCAATCGAGCGATCGGTCAGGATCGTGAAGCTTTCCTTGCCCTATATAATAAGTGTCTGGAACTGGCGCACTTTCCGGACATCTGGAAAGAGGCAACGGTGGTAGTCCTCAGAAAACCGGGCAAGGAGAGTTACACGAACCCCAAGTCATATAGACCGATAGGTCTTCTGCCGGTCTTGGGGAAGGTACTCGAGAGGATGGTGGTGACGAGGGTCAAGTGGCAGATTATGCCGCGGCTTAGTACCCGTCAGTTTGGCTTTATGCCCCAAAGGAGCACCGAGGACGCCCTCTGTACTTTAATGAAGCATGTACAGGACAAGTTGAGGCTGAAGAAGCTAATTGTTCTGGTGTCATTGGATATAGAGGGCGCCTTTGATAGCGCCTGGTGGCCGGCAATCAAGGTCAGGCTGGCGGAGGAAAAGTGCCCGGTGAACATCAGGAGGCTACTCGACAGTTATCTCGAAGGCAGAAGAGTAAGGGTAAGGTATGCTGGTGAGGAATGCACGAGAGAGACAAATAAGGGCTGTGTCCAGGGGTCAATCGGTGGTCCCATTCTGTGGAATATTCTGCTAGACCCGCTATTGAAAGATTTGGAAGAGAGGGGATACTTTGCTCAAGCTTTTGCAGACGATATAGTATTGGTGGTGGATGGTGACACAGCGGCTGAAGTCTCCAGAACTTCCAATGCAGCCCTCGCCCATGTTCAGAGTTGGGGCGTCAGAAATAAACTTAGGTTTGCACCGCACAAAACTTGTGCGATGCTAATAACCAATAAGTTAAAGTACGACACTCCGATTCTGAGTATGGCCGGGGTCGGCATTGGTATGGTCGAGAGCATGAAACTGCTAGGTCTGACCATAGACAATAAGTTAACTTTTGCCGAACACACTAAGAACGTCTGCAAGAAGGTGGCAGAAATATATAAAAAACTGGCGCGTGCGGCAAAGGTAAGCTGGGGTCTAAATAGGGAGGTGATACATATTATATATACGGCCACCATAGAACCGATAGTAACGTACGCGGCTGGAGCCTGGGCTCCCGCTACAAAGAAGCTGGGTATACGGAAGACGCTAGGCTCGGTCCAACGAGGATTCGTCCAGAAGCTCTGTAAGTCTTACCGCACAGTCTCACTTAACTCGGCACTGGTGCTGGCTGGGATACTACCTCTAGACCTCCGCATACAAGAGGCAGCCGCCCTGTATGAGGCAAGGAGAGGGTCCTCCCAGTTTGTGCCAGGAGACAGGGAGATTGAGAGTGTGGTAAGATTTGCAGAAACTCCTCACCCTGCCCAACAAATGGCTTTGGAGTTTGTATGCTTGGCAGACCAACAGCTGGTGGACAGCCATAACGTGCAGGCAGTGCGAATATTCACTGACGGCAGCAAGATTGAGGGGAAGGTCGGAGCCGCATTATCCCTGTGGGATAATGAAGGTGAAATCCAGAACCTCAAGCTCAGCCTCGCCGCGTACTGCACTGTCTACCAGGCGGAACTACTAGCCATTTGCAAGGCAACGGACGTAATTCTCAAGCGCAAAGAAGCGAGCTATGGTTTGTATAGTGACTCAATGTCAGCATTGCAGACGCTTACAAATCATGGCTCGCTTCATCCTCTGGCGGTCAGTGCACGAGCCAACCTGGCCCTGGCATTGAACCAGAACAAAGATATATCCTTCTTCTGGGTCAAAGCCCACGCGGGCCTGCCGGGGAATGAGCGCGCGGACGAGCTGGCGAAGGAAGCGGCGTTGTCGTCACGGAGGAAGCCAGACTATGACCAGTTTCCGGTCTCATTCATCAAGCGCCAAATCCGTTTGGGCTCGCTTGATGAGTGGAATCGGAGATATGTGTCTGGCGAGACGGCCTCGGTGACGAAAATGTTTCTTCCGGACGTTGTAGCGGCATACCGTATT